>JAFBJT010110328.1:101358-111721 GCA_016785325.1 Chascanopsetta lugubris
TGCCGAATCCTAACTCCTCCTGGTTCCCGGTTCATCCAGTAATGGGCAAAGAGGCGGAACACCTCATCCGCGGTACGTAACAGGTCGGCTGGGGTGTCAGTCAAGAGACCACGCCCCTAAATATGCTATATATAGATTTGTTTCCTTTTGTCAGCCCCCAGTGGTTACACAATAAACTGCACGTTTTTTCACTTCCTATTGTGCTTCAACCGTCTGCGCCGGAGGTTGCCCTGCGGTTAGAACACCTCAGGGCAGGTGTGTCTGACAACACCTGTATGAATTGCAGCGTTATGCCTCTAGCACTAAGAATGGCGAGACTGACAGAGGTTGATGTAGATTCACAATTCCCCCACAACGAGGTGGCAGCTGCCCCCCCCCCCCCCCCATGCCCAAGAAACTGCAGATGTGGCGCAATTACACAAGATAGTTCGGATGTCACACTCTTGCCAGACCCATCCTTCCTTGCGTGCCCCCTTTTCATATAAAACATGCCATAGATCAGTCGGCGTTCAGGCCGCCGGGGTCGTCTGAAGTGCAGACAGAAGCACCAGAGCTGCGGTGCCCGATCCCGCATATGTGGAAGCCACCTCTAGCCTTGGCATGACAACCTCTGTTTGTTATGGTGGTTATAAGAAAGGTTAGTCTTTGTAGAAACGCTTACGGATGTCGCGGGCTACCAGCACCAAGTAATGTGAGATGCCATTCGACTCGCAGTGTTTCCACACATTGGGCAGCCCCGAGAGGAGTTGCCCCCGAAGACATCTGCTCTGCCGCAACCTGGGGGTCTACATGTACCGTTGCTTGTTACTGTTGAGTGAATGCGGCTGCTTCTCGCGCCGTGACGACAGCTCTCCTTGTCAACAGTCCCCTCCCCTCAGGAAGGTGGGCATTCCTAGTCTCCCAGCGCGGAAGCAACAGAGTCAAAGGAACAGCTTGCCGGGTGAAGTGAAATCTCGTGGTGGTGTTATACCTCCTCACCCTTCCCATCCGAGTGAGTAGAAGAACCTATGGTGGCCTTCCCTCAATCATCATTAAAACTCAAAAGTGTTGTGTCGGTTTATTCTTGGCATCTGTAAAGACAAAAAAACGTGGTGGTGCAACATGGTGGCCCCCATAGAGAGGACCTGCTCCATCCGTAAACATAAACAGCTCATTAATCTAGTCAGACGGTTTCACCCCCAAACAGCTTTTTAATTGATTCATATTTATAGAATCAGAAAAGTAAGCTCATTATCTTCGATTCCACCCACTCCACCTTTAATGATACAATTTGTCATGACTTTTTGTTTCCTTTGCTTCATGGCTTAACACGCGTGCTTAAACAAGGAATAAGGTTCAAAATATTCTAACGGGAGGTTTTTGCACACAGAGCTGACCGTTCCCAGGGAGTGACCTCAATGTTCCTGCCGCGTGAATTCTGGTCATAGAGTCGACCCCTCCGTAAAAGTTCAGGCCCCTTGCTGCAGAACCATGCCAGGTGTTGCGCACACTTATGACCATGGATTTATAATCCTCTCGTGCCGGCCTCACTCCCACCTCCCTCCTCGCCCTTCTTCTCCTGCGCATTGTACGGACAGGCTCCGACTTCGTTCAGATCGAGAGCTCGCCCCAGCCTTTATCCTGTGATTTGCAGATAAGCGTGTAATAAAGTGCGCAGCTGGAAGAAGCCCAGTGGTTGGGGCTGCAGGAGTGGCTGAAGGTGTGCAGGCAGGTGAAGGTTGGTGGAGGGAGACGATGAAACCACCGCATCGACACGAACAACGGATAAGGCACGTCAGTGAAACATGACAAGTAAACCACTGCAATGTATGTGTGCAGACCTAAGAGAGAACGGCCTCAATGCACGCAGATGACTTTGTTTTCTCCTCTCCGGCTCTTCCTAGTTGTGCTGTTGTGCCTGTGTGTAAGAGTGCATGAGCCTACGGGTGCGGCTTTGTGAATTATGACTCCATGTTATGGAATGAAGGGAGTGGTGCCAGTTCCTTCTTTTTTTTTTTTTTTTTTTTTTTCTTTGCAGAACTGTGAAGTTTGGGTTGGAGACAGGAGGGGGTCTGTGTGGGGGCTGAGCGTGTGGGCTGAGTGAGCAGTGCCCGCGGAGGGACACAAACACAAATACAAAGCCGCCTGTAGCGCACATACCAGTGGTGTTCCTCTGAGGAGTCTGTCCGCGGACACATGCTTCGCAAGTTTCGGTTTGATTTTCAACCTTAACAGCCTTTTTCCCACCGTGAAGTTCTCCCCGCTCGGGCTTGAAACCTGTTTGGCAGAAGTAATCCATCAGCAGGAGCGTTAAGGCCCTGATGCTCAACTGTAGCTGCAGTTAACCTTTGCTTGTCATTTACGTCTGATCTTTTTGAGCGTGGAGGCAAATAACACATTTCCACCTTGTGTGGACAATGAAATGTTTGGTGAACTTTGACCCTCAGGGCACATGCTGTGCTCACGTGGAAGTGAGCTCCTGATCTTATTTGATGGCAAGTCAAAGATGGAAGGCAGACAATAGCAGATACAGTCATCAGATGCAGCTTGTTTTGGCTGAACATGTGTCTCTGCAGGAGCAATCACAAAGATTGGATTTGTCTTCCAGAAATGAAACGGCTTGTTTTAGAGTGTTTCCAGCTTGCGCATGAAATAACCATGAACTTACAATTACTTCTCGCTGCATCAGTTGTTTGTGTCTTTGATCACTATTGTAGATTACCCAGATTTCCCTAGATTTAAATAGCCCTAAATTGATTGAATTCTCTCCTGTTGTTGACAAAATCCACTGGGAGCAAGAATGTTTGTTGACCAATTCAATGGTGCAGCAGCGTCACATGACGGTAGACAGAGACTTCAGTCAAGTAGGAGAACATACATTTATTCAAACTTTCAAGCTTGGAATCACGTGGGACTCAAAAATTAGATTTCTATTTCAACCTTTGTTCTCTTCTTTTTTTCTGCTTGCTTCCTTTCGTTCAGGCCGAAGCTCCAGCTTGAGGCGGAAATGTCAAACCGGGACTCGTTGGGCTTCGGGGACCTGCTCCCCCAGGACGTGGTTCAGGTTTTCGCTCAGGGTAAGCAAAACAAGGGGGCCCACAAGAAACGCAGTCACTCCCTGGGCCGGGCCCTGGGCTGGCTGAAGGGCAAGAAGAGGAAGGATCTGGGCACCAGCGGGCAGAGTTTGGGTCTGGGCCCTGCTCTCGACCTGGCCTTTGATGGACACACGGCAGGTCAACAGGGAGGACACAAGGGAGGACAGAAGTCAGGGAGGCAGACACATCCACACGGAAACAGTCACGGTGAGAACCCCCACTACAGATCCACTGTACCGACTGGTATCATTAAGAATATTCAGACTATATAAACGTAGAATCCAGTATTTTTCCTTGGCTGATTATTTTCTCAATCATTTCAAAGAACTACTCAGAATCATCCTCATCTACATTGATTTTACAAATGAGGGGAAAGGCTTTGATGCTAATTCTAGGTCAAATGGTGTCGCTGCACCTTTCCATCAGTTCCTTTACCCGTTTCAATATGAAAGAATGATAATTGATTTCTTGTTGCCTCGGACCACCCACTTTGTTTTTTTAATAATGGGGACGGGGTTTGTTTTTGAAAGATTGTATCATTCTGAAGCCAGTTTCCAAAAATGCTTGTTTTCACTCCCCAAAAACGACACTCTAACGTTGACAGAAAGCCATAACCTTACAAAACGTTCTGGATTCAGCACAACACCATGTGAGCGCCACCTCAGAGGAGCAGTGGCGTCTCAGCACTGCTCACAGGAGAATGTGTATGACGCACACATTCTGTCACAGATATACCCGTTTTTTATTTACTGCAGATCCACTCCGCCGGCGGTTTTCTTTCCAAGGTAACACCTTTGAGATCACTGGCTCTGTGGATATTTTCATGCTGCAAACTTTTCACTTGAACGTGGGGAAGAAAATGTCCAGAGCGACTGATTCTGACATTTGCCTAAAATGAGCCTCTGAGCCTCGCTGTGATTTGAAAAGCTTCCAAAGGTCACTTTACATGACTTGATCTTTTGTCAAAGTGAGTTTAAGGCCCCTTTTTTTTATAGTTTGTCATTATTTTCGAACACAAAAAAGTATTTTCTTTTGCACATGATGGGGGATTTGTAGTGTTCCAACTTGCCAGAAGCTTAAAAAAAAAGTATGATGTGACTTGGGAATGCAAAAATGTGTGAACATTTTATAGGAAATAAAAAGCAAATGGAGGCAAACGGATCAGAGGCACAGAGCAAGAAATGTGGATTTGTTTATCCCCGTCAGCGACAAACTGAATCATCAGTCGAGATGTGGTTAATTTACTCCTCATGTAAATAAACCATTTTCTGGGAGAAATTCTAGATAGTAACATCATGAGATATTTGAAGCACAGCCATTACAATGCACGTGTCTTACTTTCCACGCGACTGAACGTTCGAAGAGCGCACATTTCAGTTCGAATTTTAAAAAATGACAATTCGAACACACGCATCTCTTTTACATGCGACTAGCAGGTTTAAATGGGTTAACCCGCGAAAACAATGACTGGCTACTTTCCCTTTACCAGTTGAGGAATTGAGCATTTCTTCCTCTGGAGCGAAACGCACAGTGCCAGTAACTCACCAGAGACTCAGATGCTCTCTTCCCTCAGTGTCTCAGCAGGGTGGTGACTTTCCTCGGGTGTCTTGCGCCCACCACCACTTCTGTAGCCAACCAGATACACCTCTGTCATGTGACCCTGGCGTCTACGACAATGTATCCATTCCTGTTGCGGACAAACACGAATGGCGGTTTTGACCCCCTGGAAAAATGGTCTTACTAGTGTCGGTTCTTACAACTGCGTCGCTGTGCTGCCTTAAAAGCAATAGAAGCCTACGTGAACTGTCCCTAAATGAACATTGCATTATTACAGTGTGTTCCTGTGATAGATGAAGTACTGCACAGCGAGTTCATGTATTTCGCCAAGAGCCGTCTCATAACATGGCATCCACGATGTGCGTGAATTAGTCGCTGGGAACTGGTGGAATATCCTGCTTCTTGCCTCGCAGGCATGTGTGTTTGCTCACTTGCTGAGGTGTTTGCACAGACTTCTCATTTCCCCTCTGACCCCAGCTCACTTGGTTTGCTGGGGGAAAAAAAAAGAAATCTCTGTGTCCCGTTTGTCTTTCTCAGTGAACCTACCTTACCTGGATTTACATGGGAGTTTACATGGAGAGTAAAGTGCAAAACCGCTGCTGCCATATCCACACGGGACAGACTTCGGTGGAGGGTGTCTCTCGTTTTTAACTTTGCACACCTCCGCCCACACAGTCAACAAGTGTCACGCGCGCGCGCGGCGAGCACGTACAAACATATTCACACACTCCTCGGAATATAAGCTGCAGCACTCTCCACTTTTCCCAGAGCTGTGGCAGATCGTGTTGGGAGATTGCACATGTGGGCTCATGTGTCAGCACATTTCACTGCAGCAGTCCTCTCGCTGCTAACCCAGTTTTTTTTTTTGTCAGAGTACAAAGCCAGTACAAAGTTTGATGCCCTCATTCACTCACCTTGGCGCTACCCAACTTACACTGTCGAACACACATACATGCAAAACCGTGTTTTACCTATTAGGTTAATGCAAAAACAGGGATGTAGCAGCAGGGTTTTTGGTGCTGAGGTCTGTGTTCTTTTTGCTTGACTGACATAGTCTGTGGAGACCTGGCTAATTGTTCCACAGACAGAGGGCCAACTCTGTGTCTTTTCATAGCGGTGGCACAGTGGATGCGGGGAGGAAAACCGAGGGGCAACCTCGGGTGCAGACGGATGAGGCACAATAGGATGTGAAAAAACGTGCAGTTCATAGCGTAACCACTGGGGGCTGACTCCTAAAGGGGAGCAAATCCCTATAGACTCCCATGTTAAAATGATCAACTTCAGAGGTGAATGAAACCTGTTTAAAGTCGGGTACAAACTTCAGTTTTGGTCTCAATCAGTCACATGACAACTGCATGGGGGATGAATTGTTTTCGAACTCGCTTATTTTCATTTTATCGATGTTTGAAATTGAGCATATTTAGGGGCGTGGTCTCTTGACTGACACACGAGCCGACCGGTTGCGTACCGCGGATGAGGTGACGGCGCCACGAGCCGACCCACAGCTCCGTGTGTGTTCCGCCTCTTTGGGAACCAGGAGAGCTTAGGATTCGGCAAGATGGCCGATAAAGGGACACGCCCGCAATTTGCCCGAAAACCACTCCGTTGAAACCAACGGGTGACGTCACGGACGCTACGTCCATCTTTATTTAGTGTCTATGAGGAAAACATGTCGTGGGGGGCTTTCCATTCAAACGTATTCAGTCTAACAGTCAAACTGCACACAACACAAGATGAATATATTGTACGTACGAATGAGTATGTATGTCACCGCAGTTTGTAGAAGAGGACAAGAGCAGCAGTGTGGTTCGGCATTGTGCCACAGCAGCGGTGCGGAGCTGAGGTTTGTGTGAGAGAGAGTAAACTGTGACAAGGGATAACGGGGCTTCTGCTCCGCCAAGGCCGACACGGAGACACTGCCTTCCACATCCAGCCGAGGCCACGCCAGCGTTCGAAAGTATGTATGTACAGTCTTGTACCATGAGCTTTTTCCTTTTTCCTCCGGTTGAAACGACCGGGAAAGTACATACAATGTACAACACAATCATTTATTGTGTTGGAGTTGGAAGCAGCTGCTGCAACCTGCTGGCCCGACACTTCCTCTGATTACAACAGGAGCTCCACGGTTCCCAAAATGCGTTGAGAGGACGTTTCGTGGAGCAGCAGTGTAACACACTCGCTCCTGAGAGTGAAGACCTTGAGGCTGATTGCCCGATGATGATCGGCGTTGATGTCCGAGGGGCCTCCTGCCTACTAACTGCCTGGCATTGTGGGCACGGAGCCAGTTAATTAAGAGCCGTGCCAGGACCAGTACACAGAGGGAGGAACAAGGGCTTCTCTTTTAATTCTATTTTTTTTTCCCGTGGCAGCTCCGCCCACATTGTTTCTGACAAATGGAGGGTGAGCGTGTGTGAGACTGGCGTGTCGGAGCTGGACTACATGTGTACAGCGAAGTGCAGATCAGCATGAAGCTCAGTGCAAAGTCTGTCAGAATTAGATACAGCACATTTATCAGCCTGTAGGCCAGGGTTGTTTCTGTAAACAAATAATAAATATACAATATTGCAATGAGGTTTTCAAAAGGCTCTTTGTGGAAAGTGACGTCTCATTGTTTACTAGTGGAAACATGCGTCATTCTCTGAGAGCAGTGACTTGCCAGCCACTTTATCCCGTTAAGCCATTTGGCTGCTTGTTACCACAAATATCCAATCAGCCAATCACGTGGCAGCAACTCAATCAGTCCTGTTGACGTGATCAAGGCGATCTGCTGAAGTTCAAAGTGAGCATCAGAAGGAAGTGAGTCAAAATGATTTTGGTGTTTATTTTGCCGAGTATTTCAGAAACAGTCGATCTGGGATTTTCACACACAACCACCTCTACATAGATAATCATAATCATTATTCATAATCATAAAAGATGATCATAACCATTTCAGACCATTGTCATATTAACAGAGAATGGTCCAATACTAGAAAGGGGTATCTAATAAAATGGCCAATTAATGTGCAAAAAAAGTGGAGTTTCTACTCGTGCTCCTGCTTATTCAAAATTCCAATAAACTCTCGTGAATCTGTCTAATCGGTTATTCATGTGGAGAACATAGAGTCATAATCGAAGGTGTCACATTTACAGAAGAGTTTCATCACCTGTGGCTTCAGAGCCTTAGTGGCTGTTATTAGTAATCATTTGTTGGTGTTGCATGTTTGTTGAAATTAGACATAGTAGACGTCCAAATCACAAAACACTGCACTGGCTCAGGCATTTGAATCGTACACCAGCTTGAAGCAGATAAGATGAATTGTTTGAGAGATATGCAAAAGACTGACAGGCACAGACGGAGATTCCTGGAATAATTCTGCAGTTTCCTCATAGATCTACACAGACACACACACACACACATTCATAGTCGAAAGGAACATTTCGATATAAACATCCCTCTGGCTCTACTGTGAAGTAGAAGTATGTTTTCAGTGGGATGCTCAATCAAACAAAGAAACTTTATGAACAGAAGAATGAATTTCCCGATATGTTTGCTGGAGTCACACAGTGCACAGTGTTAAAAAAGAGGTCAAATAGCTTATTTTGGTAAGAAATTGAATAAGAAATGATTTTAATTACGTTTTGATTGGCATGAGATTACGTGAATGTACGAACTATCATTTTCGTTAACTTGGAATGGGCATTTGTGTTTACATTGGGAGCGAGTCATGGGTATATATGAAGGGACAGGGCCCCATGCTTTCCTATGAGGCTGCTTGCTGGCATATGAACTCAATGAAATTCACCCATTTCTTGCTTTGAAAACCTAATGAACCGATTTCCTGACTTCTTTTTCTAAATGTTTGCTGATGGCTGAATTCTCTTAGGGCTGCATGGAGCCATGTGACCAACAGTTATAGTATCATTTTTTTGATCACCAGTGTTTTCTGCCTCATCTCAGCACAATTCCTGTGTCCCGTTCTGTTAATCGTCCATGCATCGGGCTCCCCCTGTGGAAGCGGCCATGTTTTTTACTGGGGCAGCTGTGGCTGAGGAGTTATTTGAGGAGCTGCCCTCCTTGGGCAAAATACTGAACCCCACATTGTCCCATGTACCCATAGATACAAAGATGTACAAAGAGGAACAGCATGAGTGTTTGTGTGAATCCAAAACTGCACTGTAAAGTGTTTTGAAGGGTCGTCGAGACCTAATAATGCGTAATATAAACACAGACATTTACCATTCACAGTACAAACCAAAGCTTTTGAGTTTCAAGTTTCATGTAAGGAAGGGGAGGGAGAGGGAGCTGCAAATCCACCACTAGATGTCACTGAATTCTTCACCCAGTACCTGAAATAATCGAGCTTGAAGCCCTGCCCTGTAAGTAAAGGAGAACAAAGCCACCTCCAAGGTATTTTTTTTCAAGCCCAAACTCTGGGGCCCCGACTTGCTCAGGTATCCAAACCTCTTCCTAGCTTCACTTTACCCTTTGCTCTCAGGAAAGTATTTTTTGTAAACAAGTCACATGGAATTTGACCAGAGAGGAAACTGCACAGTAGCAGATTTTGACCGAGATAAACTCTGGGCTACTGAACTTTCCAGCATGACGAAGCCATTAGCTCCACATTGTGTTCCCTGATACCCTGAGCAGTGTTTCCTCCTGAGCCAGGAGCGAGAGGTTATCTGTCTTTGTGATTTCATTAACTCCCACCGTCGCGTACGATTGTTTGACACCTGCCGGTCCGATAACGTTTATCTCTCCATCAGTTGACTCCACAACAGGCCTCTCTTGTGCAACTCTCGGATACCTGTCTTGCACTCTTTAAGCCCCCCCCCCCCAGTTTATTTACAAATTGAAACTCGAGTGAAGGAAAGAAGGATGAGGTCATATGTTGGTCGTACAGTGCTGCACTCGGGTCACCTGTTTGCTTCGAACACTCCCTGAGAGATTCTTCGCATTCCCGAGCTTTATCAAGACGCTTCTGTGATGGGGCTTCAAATAGGGAGCCCTTTGTCTGTCTGAGTCGGCGTTCGGTTTGCGTTTTTAGGTTAAAATTTTGTTAGGCTTCCTTTGTTCAATATTTAGTTTGGGCAAAACTGGATTGTTGAGATTGTGTCTTGTCGAGTTTCTGTATTTTACATCATGGAATTGTTACGGATCGAAAGTACAGAGACTCAGCAGACGCAATCTCATCAATCCAGTTTCGCTTGAGCTGCGTCTCCGACTGAATTGTATCATAATTCAAAACCCTGTCTGATCTAGAGACGCCATGTAAAACCTTTTGAGTCCAGGTAAAGTGTTGCCACGTCAGGTTTGATACAAGTGGATGAAGCAATTTAGCAAGTTCATGATGAGCAGGGGCGGATCTACTGGGGGTAGATCCCCCCCCCCCCCCCCCCCCCCCCCCCCCCAAACCCACCTCTCTGGTGGAGATCCACCTCTGGACCCATGTGTGTCTCTGGACCCATTTTAATCTCATTGTACATTGTGTATAATGTATACATATATTATATATATATATATTTGTACGAGTTGTTCAGGCTTTGTAAAATAGCAGCAGTTTTCCCTGTGAGCAGTGCACCGTGTGAGCGAAGTTTGTCAATTCTAAGGCTCATTAAAACCTCTGTGTGGTCATTTGTGACAGAGGAGAGATGATCAAGTTTGGCCTTTCTCAGCATTGAATCAAAACACAGTGAAACTTTAGAAATAGATACATTTGTGAGGCGTTTTGCTCATGCAAAATGGTTAGACT
>JAFBJT010110329.1:2500-16749 GCA_016785325.1 Chascanopsetta lugubris
AAATTATTGGGGGTGGGGGTGGGGGGGGGGAGAAATAGTGCCAGGGGTCAGGATCATGCTGTGTCCACCTCTATGTCCATTGCCTCTTTCATAAA
Organism: Chascanopsetta lugubris; assembly: GCA_016785325.1. Lineage (NCBI taxonomy): Eukaryota > Metazoa > Chordata > Actinopteri > Pleuronectiformes > Bothidae > Chascanopsetta > Chascanopsetta lugubris. The sequence goes on from JAFBJT010110329.1 coordinate 2,596, forward strand.
AGTAGAAAAACACAATGATTCAACACTAATATTGATTGTACGTGATTTTCAATGCAAATACAGTGAATTAGCTGAAGGCTGTAGATTGTTTACCTTGTGAATATATTATAAGAATAACTCTTGGACATCGTCCTCTCAGATTTGGCACAAACACTCGATTCGCCTCCGGAATGAACTGATCTGATTTTGGAGGTCAAAGGTCAAACCCACAGTGGTTCAGCCAAACCCATTTTTCACTTGTTGATATAAATGATATCTTATGATTGAAGAACAGTAAATCATAACATCACCTAATATATCATGGAATTTTCTAACATTTGAATCAGTTTCATTTGAACTTAAAGAGAAACACAGTTGATTTAAGAGGTCAAGGTCAAGGTGTGATGGAAAATATAATGTAGTTGCAGGAGGGGGCAGAATGGCAGGGGGGCAATTGTAGAAGTAGAATAGAATAGAATAGAATAGCCTCTGTTGTCATTGTACAACCAGTACAATGAAATGTGGGTGGAGCTTCCCCAGATCCGTACATCGTAAAAAATGATAGTTTATTTACCTGCACTTACTATGCTGGGACACTAGAGGGAGCCTGTGTTTTCAGAATGTACTTTTGGAGCTGTTTACATGTTGTTATGCTATGATTCGACTGGCCCCGCCCACTCGATATCAAATCAGGGCTTAACTCAAATGGGTTTGGCCGCCCGGGTCCAGCCTGTTTTATTCACCACATTTCAGCCGTCAGTCTGGAGAGATGAGAAGCCCCCCCCCCCCCCCCGCCGTGCCCCCCGCCCCCCGCCCCTGCCAATCGTCCCCTTTCGACGGACCGACGCTCGGGGGCGAACAGGAACACATTGTGCTGCGGCGGCAGGACCGGCTCGCAACGCGCGGCTCTGAAATTTAAGACCGACGCCGAACGAGCGCGTCAAGAAATGTCCTAACGATACAGTGCCGCCGCTGAGGGAACAATACCGGGCATTCTTCCGCAGCGAAGCACAAACCCTGCACCCCTCAATTCTCTGCCCTTTCACCCCTTTGGCGTCCCTGTGGCTGCCCACTCACACCCAGGGGGTGGCGGTGCGAGGGCCGCGTGAGAGCGCCAGGCCCAAAACGCGGAAAACCGTAGGAGCCTCGAACCTCATTTGATTTCTGATACAAAAATAATAATAAAAATTTCAGTTCCAGAGAGCAAAAAGATAAATGACTTCAAAAGGAACATTGTGGTTGTGGCTCAGAGAGCGAGAGAGAGAGAGAGAGAGAGTATGAACGATGCTCATCACGATTATTACTTCAATCTGTTCTTTGTCCTTTTCTCAGTAACATGAACACGTCGTTCCAGTTACGAAAACCCCTCCGTTCCTCCTGCTCTTTATTTCCCTTGTAATATATTTCCTCACTCGCTCTTAAAACAACAACACCATCTCATTCCTTTGCATCTGTCAGACTGAGACAACGAGCGAGGAGGAAGAACCAGTCCCATTCACTCATGTCGTCTTTGCTGCCGGCAGCACTTGGGGGGGGGGGGGGGGGGGGGGGCCTTGGGGGGGGGGGGGGGGAGTGTCCTGATGGAGCCGTGCCACAGTTTCACTGGTGCAGCCATTCTGGGTCTACACCAGGGCTGTCAGACTCATTTTGGTTCAGGGGCCGCATGCGGCCAAATTTGATCTCAAGTGGGCTGGACCAGTAAAATCACGACCTTTAAAAGTGTTTCCCTTTGTTTCAGTGTTGTAGAACAAAGTACAGTTATTCAGTGAAAATACTCTGCATCAAAATTTTAATAAATGAAAATATCTCTTTCCAGTCCAAACAACAACAAACCAAGTACATGGTTTTTTACGCGTTGTAAAATCTCCCCATGGGCCATATACAAACTGTTACTCTCCACTTTGTCTGGTGGGTCGAGAACCCATCTATCTCTGCCTCGATGGGGCTCTGTTTACCAGGGTGGCTCGGTTTACACAGGCAAAGTGAGGAGTTCATATAAAAGGCATTAACTGAGAATAATCCTTTTGGTCTTTTGTAAATAGGATGTAATGACGGGGGATGTCCAGAGAGGGTATGTGTCCTGAAAGAGGCTCGGAGAGGCCAATTTGATGATTCAGATTCTTGGAGCCGAACAACTCTCTGACGTATTGGCGTCGGCACTGACCTCAGCTCGGATACTGATGGAAGCACTTTTCGTTCAAGAGAGAAACTCCACACATATACATTTCCTCCTCATTTCCTTTAATCCCTTAATGGGAAAAATAAAGAACACGTGTTATTTAGGAGGATGAATTCATCATTCAACATTCGATCACAGTGTATTATGTGAAATACGTTATCGGTCTGGTATTGTGACTTTTAGCAAAGAGCTGTTTTGTCAAATCAGCAGAAAAAGGCAGCAGATCCTCACCATTTGAGTGACAGTAAGTGGGATTTGGTGACCTCTGGTGTGACCTCGAGAACACATAGTCTATCGTGGAGAACCTCAGGGTTCTGTGCTTGGTCCCAATCTACTGTTTCGGTAAATGGTCCTCGTTTTATGGACACAATCATTTCATCTATGAAGCGGACTGACTGTGTGTAAAGATGGCCGGCGTGTCTCAACATTAAAGGTGTAGTGTGCAAGATTTTGGTCATTTTTGTCACTTCTCAAAATCTTACAAAACAATTACATACTGACAGTTTTGATAAAGATTTCACCTAAAAAATGTATAAACATAATATCAACATCTTTTAAGTTGACGCCTGAACTCTACCTTAGGTTCTCCTGCATGATCGGAGGGGTGAGGCTGAGGTGATGGACACAACATGCAACTTCACCTCTAGAGGTCACCAAGTCTTACACACTTGCGCCTTCAACTAAATCCACATGAACACAGACAGCGTCGGTGCCATCGGTGACTGTCCTGTCTGACCGTCAGCCCTGGTGTCTCCACAGACCTGTCCAGACGTGGTCTCACGGGCTCCATACTGTCCCCAGAGGGTGAGACGGGGCCCTCACGTAGGAGGACGAGGTGGACGGCAGCCAACAGAAATTAAAAAAAAATAAAAGGGCCATGACTTCATCCCGTGTCCCTCGACCCACACAGCAGCAGACGGAGCAGATAGCGCTCTGGCACAGTGGGAGTGATGTAGCACTCCATCAGCCTGTCTGTCTGTCACACGGCACACATGTAACTCATATACAGTATGTGCAGGGATAGAAGGCGCAGACAGTCAGCAGGCGTCTTTGTCCTCTATCCAGTCCTTTGTTGGAGCGACTCAGCAAATATTCGGCGGAGTCATCTGTGGTGCAAGACTTTACTCTACGCCGTCTGTGTGTGTGTGTGTGTGTGTGTGTGAACATACGGAGGCCGTGCTGTGTGGGGGCAGGTGTTCTCGGTGCCTCCGACATGTTTGTTTGCTGCCAGGCTCCGACTGTGAGCTCGGCATGAATGAGTGAGAGAGTCATAAACACCTGAGGAAACAGGAACACACGGACACCCTCTCTGGGCTGCATTTACGGTCCTGATTGAGGCTGGGGGAGGGGGAGAGGGAGGGGGAGGGGGAGGGGGAGGGGGAGGGGGGGTGTCGTGCATAGCTCAGCTCAGCTCAGCTCAGCTCAGCTCAGCTCAGCTCTGGCTGTGGCGAGGGTCCAACCACAACACCAGGACTGTTAAACCCCCCCCCCCCCCCCCCCCCCCCCCCCGCTCACCCGGGGGCCCACCCAGACGAATCCCAAGGGGCACCGAAGCGGACGGAATGCAGGCCTGGGTTTAGAGGTTCAGGGGTACGTCCTGTTGTTAATGAGCTCACCTCGCTGGGCCTCTCTGGCTCCGAGCCCCCGACACTGGCTGCACCAGCGCTGCCACAGACAGACTGGTAGAGGGGCAGGTTACTATGCTTCCTGCTCAGGCTCCCTCTCCCCCCTGACGGACCCCAGGAGCTGAAGGTCTCCAGGTGACTCCGGTCCGACATGAGCTTGTTCCTTAAAGGTGCAGTGTGTAAGATTTGGGTCATTTTTGTCACTTCTAAAGATATTACAAAACAAATGCATACTAACGTTTTCATGAGTTTATAATCACTTGAATGTTTTATTTTTTTCCCATGACCCTAAAAGGAGCCCATTAATGTATATTTACATGAGGCGGGGGTCCTCTCTACGGGGGCCGCCATGTTTTTACAGAGGTAAAAGTGGACGTTCTGAACATCTTTTGAGTTTTAATGACATCTGAAGTCGACCACGGGTCCTGCATGTTCAGAAGGGTGAGGGTGAGGTGACGGACACAACATGCAACTGCACCTCTAGATTTCACCAAATCGTACACACTGCACCTTTAACGATGCACATCTCACAAGGTAAACAGTGTCCGTCCTGCACACATGAGCCACCCAGACTCCAACATGCTTGTATGTATAAATGTATATAAAAAATTTTTTTTTTAAACATTCAATAAACGATCCAGCAAAAGCCCTGTAATCAAATCATCCACACTCATCGAAATAGGCAATCAGTTGGATCTCAACATTACATACAGGCACATTCCTGCCAAAAGTCCAGGCTAAAAAGCTGCAAACACACTTTGATAATAATGGATCTCGCGCAGCAGTGGTCTCTGTTATGTTAAGACCTGCGCAGCTCCCTGTGCCAGCTGTGTACGGCTTGGGCTTTTACATATCATTTCATCTCTGGAGGCTAACTTCTATTATCCCCTGCTCTTTCCTCTTCCAGCCAGTCAAGTGAGGTCATTCCTGTTTGGTCAAGGTGATCGGCTCCTTGAGGGGAACTGCCTGCTCCGCTGCTGTCAGGTCTGAGCCCTTAAAGCCGAGCAGGCATGTCTCTAATTAGGCCGAGCACCGGTCCCATTCATCCAAAACCTCCTCTCCGCTCTGCTTTCCAGTCCAGAACTAATCACAACCATCAGCACCACTCCCCTCGTCCCCGCTGAGCGCGGTATCGACTACATGAGCAAATGGAAATATATGCAAAGATCCGCTCGGAGTGGAGCTCCAGAGTCAGACAGGGGCAATGGCTTTTAAATCCTGCACCTTATCCAAAAGTGCAGTGCGGCTTAATGGTTGGGGGGAGGGGGGGGGGGGGGGAATTGAGGGGGGGGGGGGGGGGGGGGGGGGGATGTTTGGGAGGTCCGTGATATGTGAGGCCATAAATGATGTCACCACAACACACCGCAGTCAGATCTGTGTGATGTGATGCTCTGTTGGTGGTTTCGCCTACATGCTTTAGCGTGTGTGCATCGGAGCTCGGAGCGCCGTGAACTCCCCGCCCACGGAGCCACAACACTGGAGGGCCTTTAATGTGGGGTTGTATATGTTTATGAAGTCATAACAGAGACAAATGAGCAGCCTCATGTGTGCACACACTCACGCTGCGCACGAGACCAGTATCTGACCTGGAGGAGCGAAATAGCTTTCACTGTATGTTCAGGCGCCGATGGAACTGGGAATGAATCAGTGGCATGAAGGCGACATGATTTTTTTTTTTTTTACAAGGGGCTGTTTTTTTTACAGTAGCCCAGAGCGGACACGCTAAACATCTTTTGCCCTTTAATGACAACCGAGAGCTGCCATACATTCCCCTGCCTGCTCCAAAGGGTGACACACAACATGCAACTTCACCAACAGATGTCACCGAATCTCACACACTGCACCTTTAAGACCGAGTAAAAGCAGAATCAGTGGATGGATGGATGGAGCGTTGGATTGGATGAAGGGCGGGGGGGGGGGGGGGGGAGGCGGGGGGGGGGGGGGGGGTACGAGAATTAGCCCCCTCCTCCTCCGCTGAGGGTCCCCCTGAACTCATCACAGCCGCGTGGAGCCGACAGGATCCAGAGTGAAGCCGCTCCATCAATGCTGCCATTGTCTCCGCTCCGACGTCACAACACCTAATATGCTTCATTACCTTATGTAAGGCTACCTGCAGACAGAGGAGCTGTGTTGTGGTGTAGGCACAGTACAGTGCCTGCCCCCCCCCTCCCCTCTCTCCCTCCCTCCCTTCCTGCCACTCTATACCTGGGAGCTGAGAGCTGTGTGGCGGGGCAGGGAGCAGACAGGTTAATGCAGCTTTAATGACTGACTGGATCCCAGAGGAGAGAGAGGAGGCAGCGCCCACACCTCTGCCAGCGAGGAGGACTGGGAAAGGTCGTGTCTTTATCTCCGCACGTGATAACAGAGCTGTTAGCAGCTCACTTATCTCGTCCTGCCCCCGATTGCCTGATAGGCTGGGATGTATGGAGCTGTTTATGGGACACACACACACACACACACACACACACACTCGGTGAAGGGAACCGCTTCGGCTTCGCTGCAGGGACAGAGGAGGACTCGGGTGCCTGCACGACTATTTTCAGATTTACTCGAAGCTGTTGCTGCAGCGTGGACACGACACGCTTCATTTCTCTTCTGACTGCAGGAAAAATAGTTTTCAATGCACTCCCCCGGGGCCCGTTTGGGGAAATAATAAATAAATCAGTATGCAGAAGAGGCATTTCCAGTCAGAGAGCCAGAAACATAAAACTGAACTCACACTCAAGGCTAAGCTTCATGTATGAAAGCTTGAAAAAAAAATTAAAAAAAGGAGCGTGCATCTGTGTTTCTTGACGTCCCCGTCCACTCGTGTTAGAACGAACAGACCAAACAGCAGAAGGTTCGGGTCAAGAAATGGGGCATAAAGCTCGAAACCAAATGTGGTTCCTCATGTATAAACTCAAAATCACAGGAATGAAATAAGACCTGATGATAAATAACATTTAGAATCAAATCACACCAGAGTGAAACCGGCTGTGCTGGACAATGATATTCTACCATCACTGTGTCCATCTGTGGCTTCCGTGAGGTTCTGAAATGGTGTGGGTTCGGGGCCCACCCTCACCCCTTCACGACGGGCCGCGAACCAATGTCCTCTTTTGTGCTCGATAGAAGAAAATCTACATTCCATGTGATTCCAAATGCACTTTGCCAGTTTTCTTCTATTTGTGAAATGTCTGTTAGCGTAACAGAGCATCGGCGCCACCTAGTGGCAAGGAGTGTGAATAGACGGTACTACGAAACATTACAAATCTTCAAAATAAAAGCACAGGATTTTTTCCCCTTCACTTTATTTTCCCAAGTCAAAGGCCCGCAACCCACCGAAAACGGGTCCCCGCCCACTTTGGGGTCACGACCCACCAGTTGAGATTCAACAAACATGAAGCATAAAGCTGCGGGGTCATAATTACAACCTGTACGGCCCCGGCCTTATTATTCCACAGCTGCCTGCACAATGCGAGGCCTGTGTGCGGTTTGCATGGAACATTTCAAGATACCACAATAATATTATCATAATTATCAGCGTACATATTCCAATCGGAATACCTGAAGCCCCGTATGAGGAGTAATTGTGGGATTTGTCCTGATCCTGATGCACATACCAGCACACGCTTACATAAGAGGAGGACGATGCGACGGAGCAGCAGGAAAGAGGAGGAAGCAAACGCTTCCCTCCTTGTTTGCTTTAGTTAATTGTAGGTTGGCCGCGGCCGCTATTTTCGGTGCTATTGTTTGTTAATTAATGACTATTATGTCGGTTCCCCCGAGAGGAGCAGCGTGAGCTGCAGAGGCCCGGACGCTCCCATGTCTAATCTCATCTGGGGCCCAGTGCCCGGTTTGCCTGAACCTCATCTGCTTCCAATTTGAACTCAGCGTTTGTGCACGAGTCTCAGCCGCCGTGGCCTTTTCCTTTCACGCCGGCCTCCCGGCATGCATTCCCCACGCCTCTGCACGGACGCGTCAACACTCACAGCCACGCACAATCGGGCTTTTTGTGAATGGGCTGCGGCTCGGGAGATTTGCATATTCTTGACGGCAGCTCGGGCGGATGGGCTCCAGAGGAGCTGCTGACGGAGATGGAGTGTGTGAGCGTACAGGTGTGCGGCTCCATCCTCTGACCTCAGCCTCCTCCACTCAGAGCTGCGACACCATTAAAGCAGCTAATCACTCCCAACAGCTGCATCGCCCACTCTGCAAATCCTCCACACACCTCTCTCTCTCTCTCTCTCTCTCTCTCTCTCTCTCTCTCTCTCCCGCTCACACAGACACGTATACCCGCACTTCCTTGGCTAATGGCAAGCTGCAGCCGACTGATGTTTAAAGCGTGGGGTTTAGCGTGGAGGCCTGTGATAAGCTGCGCTGAGCTGTGAAAACACAGATTACATTTCTGCGGCTTATTACAGACGGCGCGCCTCCGCCTCTCGGCCATATACCGTAATTGCGGCCCCCAAAAACCGCAGCCTCCGCTTGGCTGCGAGATATGGTTTGACGGGGACCCCCGCGGCACAGTTTTGACAGCCGTGCTAATTCAAGTCTACGATCCCCCCACCCCAACCCCACCCCCCTTCCATATGTTTTGCTCCCCCCCACACACCCCCCCACCCCCCCATGTGATAAGCTCTTGCCATATTTCTTTCAAGTGCCTCTCTCTGTAAATCAAATCAGGTCTCCTGGAGTCATCCTCGCTCTCTGAAGCCGCCATCACGTTTAGCAGACGGAGCGAGAGAGTCCGGCAATGCTGAGTGGGCAATAATATTTCACTGTATGCAGACGCTGCTGCAGCCTCTAAAGCAACATTAAAGGTGCAGTGTGTACGATTTGGTGACATTATTTGGTGAAGTTGCATGTTCTGTATCACCCCACCCCTCTGAATCCAGCACGCAGGAGAACCAATGGTCGCGTTCAGATATCATTAAAGCTCAAAAGATGTTTAGTGCGTCCACTCTGGGCCACTGTAAAAACATGGCGGCCCCATAGAGAGGACCCGCTCCTGATGAAAATCAACTTTAGAGTAACATAAAGTTATATACCGACATAATACATGTCAGTATATAAGTGTTTTGTAATCCTATTTTTACAGATAGAAGTGGCAGAAATGTACCAAAAATATGACACACTGCACCTTTAAGTGTTAAATTCAATATTCTCATGCGGCAGAATCACCTCCAAATAGAGTGTCATTCTGATATTTGAGTTTGATGCAGCATAAGCGCAGGCTTTTACTTATTTGGAAATGCCACAGCCAACCGAGCATACATTAAACCCTTGTTTCTGGCAGCCAATGAAAGTGTCTACATCTGCAAATACTTAGCCTTTTTTTTTTCTCCCTCTCTGCCTCAATCACAGATAAAGACCATTGTGCTCCAGGTCCACAAGTAAGACAATATCTCCCAAACCTCATAGAAAACAATTAGGGCTCAGTAATTACAGCATGGGCCTGGAATTCCAGCCAAGAGGAGAGAGAGTGAATGTGAGAGGTGCCTGTCTGATGCCGTGTTATCTTACTCCGCTCCTCGGCCTCGGACCGAGAGCGCGGCGTTTATCAGCCAGCATGGGAGTGATGATGTCATGTTTTGCTTTTTGAAATATTCAGTTTGAACAACGAGCGGCCAAGCACAGGCCCGAGTGTGAGAGGATGACGGAGCCGCCTCGTCTCTCTCTCTCTCTCTCTCTCTCTCTCTCTCGCTCGCTCTTATCAGCACAGACACGCTATCTCAGCTCCATCACAGACCTGTTGAGTCACAGACGGTGGTGACTTGTCGGCTGGCAGCAGCAGGAGGAGAGGAGGGGGGGGCGGGGGGGGGGGGGGGGGGGGGGGGGGGGGGGGGGGGGGGGGGGGGGGGGGGGGGTTACATTTCAAATGTAACTGCACTAATAAACATGCTCTGGCTTTATGACACACTTCCTTTCCCGTGCTCGCGCCTTCAACGCAGCTTCAGCGCCGCTGGAAATGGATGTTGTTGAGATGTGTTGTTGTTGTAAAGCGGAGCGGCCTTGGGAGCGAGACGTGGCCGGGGGCTTCGGAGGAGGCGCGGTGACGGAGGAGCAGGAGGAGAAGTGAGAGTAAATGAACGGATCATACACATTTTCCACAGTCTGAGGAAAGTCAGACGAGCAGAGGGAAGGAGGCGGGGGGGGGGGGGGGGGTGTGTATGAGGGGGGGGGGGGGGGGGGGGGGGGGGGGGGGGGGGGGGGGGGGGGGGTTGTATATGACCCGGAGTGGAACAAAGGTTTTTAAGGACATATGTTTGTATCTGGCTAGAGCTTTTCTTTATGAGCTTAGTGAGATTAAAATCAATATTTCACTCATGTCAGAGAGAGACAGGAGGTTTTAAACAGAGCTGGAGGAGGAGAGCGCTTCATTCTTTTACATCAGTGATTCCACACTGGAGGATTGTGACCCAAAAGTGGGTCACGGACCCGTTTCCAGAGGGTCTCGAGCCTTCGACTGGGGGAAAAAAGTTACGAAAAAAGATCCCGTGATTTTATTTTGAAGGGGATTTTTTTTAATGCGTCGGAGTACCGTCTATTCACACTCCTTAACAGGAGGTGGCGATGTCACCCTGTAATGCTAATATACACCCTCCATTTCATGGATAGAAGAAAAACCAGCGACGCTTGATTTCATACTCTAAGTGCGACACCAACTGCATGAAATATGGATTTTCTATATTCGGGACTAAAGAGGGCAAAAACCTGCACCATCAAACTGCACCATGTTTTCATTAAACACATCTGAGAAGTTGAAAATGTGGATTTGGGTCGCGGCCCGTCATTAACAGGAGGTGGTGGGTCCCGAAGCCAGACCACTGTTTGAATATAGCTGTGATGCTTCGTGCGCTGCGCCTCTTTAATGAAGCCGTGCTCAAGGTCAAACACGTGCGTTAGCGCCGTCTGAGGCAACGTGTGGAGGTTTCGCAGATGGAGCCACACACACAGGTATTAAGAGCCCGGGTTCGAGACGTGCACCCGCTGAACCGTGACTGCAGCTTTAACTTCACTTTGCAACAGATTTACGCACGACGCCGTCTCCAGCTTTGCCCGTGTGGCCGGCTTTTATTCCTCCTCGCCGCCGAGAATGAGGCAGACGGCGGCAGGATATCAGATTGCGCGGCTGGCAGGAGGTTGTGCTCACGCGGCAGGAGCAGGGGGGTGTGTGTGTGTGTGTGTGTGGGGTGGGGGGGGGGTTTGGGGGGGGGGGGGGGGGGGGGGGGGACAAAAGCCTCGGTGGCCCTGGATCCCATCCATGGTGCCGCGGAGCAAAGGCCCCCGTGAATGGGACCTGTCACTTCCACTCAGCGCCGCCTGTGATCTGAGCGGCCCGGAACGACGCTCAGATAAGTGGCTAATCCCAGCATCCCTGTCGGGCCGACAGCCCCCCTGCTGCCATGACGACCGTGGGGGGAATCTCCTCCGGCGACAACTTAATTGGATACTTTCCTCCCCGTGTCTGACAATGTGTCACTGTGTCTTTGTTAAAGGTGCATGTGTGGAAGATTTTGGTCATTTTTGTCACTTCCAAAATATTCCGAAAACAATTACACGTTGACACATTCATGAATTTAGATGTCGTTTCCCATTACCCTTAAATAACCCTTAAATAACCCTTAAATGAGCCTATTGATGTATATTTACATGAGGAGGGGTCCTCTCTATGGGAGCCGCCATGTTTTTACAGTAGAAAAAGTCGTCTTTTGAGTTTTAATAACAACTGAAGTCGACCAAAGGTTCTCCTGCGTGTTCAGAGGGGTGAGGGTGAGGTGATGGATACAACATGCAACTTTACCTCTAGATGCCACTCAATCGTACACAATGCACTTTTAATGGCAATGGAAAATAATAACACATGAAGGTGATTAAAAATTCATGAAAATGTCAGTATATAATGTCTGATGTGTGGCTTCATGGGAACAGCAGGGAGAGTATGAGGAGGCCATGCTCATGAAGACATGAAGACAGCATGAAGACAGAGACACAGCTCCACAGGAAGTTGACCACTCTCATGCACAGTCAATATTTTCTGTCCTTTGTGACACAAAGCAGAGTGATTCATGTCACACCCACACGCTCCACCCTTCTCCTCACACACACACACACACACACACACACACACACACACACACACACACACACACACACACACACACACACACACACACACACACACACACACACACGTGGCCAGTGCCAGAGGAAGTCATTACACACTGGGTGTGCATGAGTATGAGTGTGTGTGAGTGTATGTGTGTGTGTGTGTGTGTGTGCGTACGTGCATGGTGGGCAGCTACTGTAGCTGAAAAATGAAAAGAGCAGCGTGTGTGTGTGTGTGTGTGTGTGTGTGTGTCTTTAAGAGGATGAGAGTCCGTTTCCAGCTGGAGCATAAAACTCCCGAGCAACCGCACAAAAGAAAGCGAGGAGTCGGAGAGGCAGCATATTACAGACCGATGAATAAAGCGAGGAAGGAGCTGAGTCACCCCGAAGAGGCCGAGGGATCCTGTTTCTTAACGTGGTTTTAAAGACAGAAGCGACCTTATGTAAGACTAATGGGAATCACTCCTGTTTATTAGTGTTGCTGGCACTCGTGTACTGGGGGGGGGGGGGGGGGGGGGGGGGGGGGGGGGGGCGGGGGGGGGGGGGGGGGGGGGGGGGGGGGGGGGGGGCGAGAGCGGGAGGCAGCTCGGTGGCGAGTGAATAAATGTGAGGCCGCTGAAAGGCAGCGAGCGGAGCGAAGGAGGAATGGATGTGAGCGCTGGTTGTTTTGTTGCTGGATCACAGTGTTGGTGTGTGCGAGAGTGCGGGACTCGCCTTCGTCGCATGCCGGTCCGCGGAAGCCCGGGCAGCATTTCCACTCCAGAGAGGTCACGGTGCGATACACCACTTTGTAGGAGGGTCGGACGACAGTCTTGTAGCTGCGGGAGGAAAGACACACACCCTCAGATCAGCTGTTGGAGACCAACGCGAGCGCTTTATTTCATGCACTCCTGCAGACGGATGCAGCCTCGACGCAAAAGTGGAAAAAAAAAAAAAGAAAAACTGTAGGTCACTGGGCGGCCACTCGATGCAGGTTGTCAAAGTGAGTCAATCCCTATTGGCGCCCATGTTAAAAGGTGTGTTCCAGACGGAACTGGACAATCTAGGAGAACGCAATCGTGTCCGGATGAAGAAGTGTTGTCATGGAGGACAGATGTGTCAGGCAAGATTCAGGGGCGTCTGGGGATAAAGGTCAAATAGAGTGTTGACACAATTCCCACAGAGGAATTTAAAACATCACTTCCTGTTTCAATGTGCTGCAGATTTTCCACTTTCCACAGTGTGAACAGATTCTTCCTGTCCTGATCCCATCATCCAGAGATTTGTCAGAATTTAAGTTATGGAGCGAGAACATTTCCAGCGGAACACTGGTTTTGAGTTTTAAAGAAGTGTATAACACTAAACATTATGGTTGCAAACAATTCTTTTACATTTTTTGATTAAAAAGACCTATTTTACTTCTTTGGAGACCGACCACTAATACAAATCCACGGTCTCGGATGTTCAGAGAATGCGTTCGTTTTTCCTTATGCTTTCCACCATCACTCTCTCCCAGACGGCCCTGAATGGCCGGCGGACCAGGTCTTCTGTGATTGGTCAATTCATCCCAGCCACAGTGACGTCACTGGAAAACACTTCCTTTACACACACACAGATCACCCACACAATCCACTATAGGAGTGGCTTTCCTCATAAGGAAACACAGAACACAAACACAGAAATACAGTGTCTCTGTGGCCTCCAAACCCAAACCCAAACCCGGCAGCAGGATTCTCAGAACCCTCCTGGGCCTCCTCACCTCCCGCCGGTGCATCCCTGTGGCCAGCGGCAGGTCTGGTACACTCTCTGCAGCGTGGTCCCGTTCTGCACCTGGCACGTCACTGTCTTGGTGACAGTGTGAGGACACCAGTTCCTGATGGGACAAAATACAAAGGACAGGAATCAAAGGGCTGCCGCCTCAGTCTGTTGTTGTGAGACAGACGAAGAGGACGAAGAAAAGACAAAAAAACACACATTTCCAAAGTAAATAATTCAAGGAAGAGGCGTGTATATTTTATAAACACCTTCAGACAAGTGCTCCCTCTCTCGACAGCACTCCCATAAAAGTCAATTATCCATGCAGTCGCATCCGAAGCTCGGTGGGATCCCATTCTTTTCTCCCGTTTCCCCGCCCTTTTGTTTTGAAACTGCTTTATGGTGTTTACACGTCCTTTTTTATCAGCCGCCAGCTTTGCAGGAGTGGTGCATTGTGGGACGTATTTACGCTCTTTTGTCAATGCACGTCCGTTTGCATTCAGCTCTGGGGGTGGGGGGGGGTGGGGTGAGGAGGGGTGGGGGTGG
>JAFBJT010110330.1:0-14261 GCA_016785325.1 Chascanopsetta lugubris
TAAAGGTTGTCCCGTGTTTACTGGATGAACCTGCATGGAGCCGAGACCTGTAGAGTCAATACATTGGCTTGACATTGTACCACTCGTTGGTTTTCTCACTGAAGGCTGTGAGTTGTAAAGAGGCGCCTAATAAGCCGTTCCTCTCCTCCCTGTCACCCCCCCCTCCTGTCTGTTTTGTTAAAAATACTTTTTTTTTTATGTGGGCTTCAAAAACTAGGTCGCACTATTCAAGTGTTTGTGTCGGAGTCTTTCATGGTCTTGCTCATTTCCTGGGCCTTAGCGTTTTTGCGGCTTGTGTGTCACAGAAACAGGCAAATGGCAGATGTGTGTTGGTGTGTAGGCTCACTCTCTTGTTAACGCAGCCACACCCAGCTCATTATATCCTTGGCCAAATCTCCTGAGGTGGTTTCTCTCTTCTCTCTCTCTCTCTCTCTCTCTCTCTCTCTCTCTCTCACTCTCACTCTCTCCGCACCAACCATGTAACGTGATAACACTCGTGTTCACTTTCTATTCAACCAGACCATACCTGCCTTCATTCTATTCATCCCACTCACCTCCTGCTTTTTACACAGCAGTTCTCCTCCTTCCTGGGGGCAAATCGTGGGCATAGCGCTTTCCTGACACCAGGGGGCAGAAGAGAACCACTTTACAGGAAGAGAGGACCCCAGTGGAAATGGGATAACTTTGCTCAGCTCAACAAAAAACGAAGCTCGTTTTTCCTACCATTTGTACAACTGTGCAGACAAGTCATCAACAATTTAAGAACTTATATTCTAATGAAGAGTTTGAGATAAGATGAGGTGCAAAACAATACAAATAACATAACCTACATGACATATAACAAACGTATAACAAACGTAACATATAGGTGTCAGTGAAAAGAAACCCTCAATTTCAAAGTATTCCTGACCGCTTTGCTGAGTCATTTTTGTCTACCTTACGCTATTGCGTCACTCCCTTGTTAAACTT
Source organism: Chascanopsetta lugubris (assembly GCA_016785325.1). NCBI lineage: Eukaryota > Metazoa > Chordata > Actinopteri > Pleuronectiformes > Bothidae > Chascanopsetta > Chascanopsetta lugubris. The sequence continues at coordinate 970 of JAFBJT010110330.1, forward strand.
TACAGACTCGCTATCACTAATAATCTGAGAACCCGGTGATAAGGTTTTAGTGACCTCAACTCATTTTAGTTGCAGTTGCAGTATGCTCAGTTATCACACCTCTTTGTTCCTGCAGAAATGGGTGTGTAAAGTGCATTGTGCAGGATTTAGTTGCAGCCGAACTCACCCATCTCCGCTCTTTCAAGCATGTAAAAGAACTTATGGTATGGTGTCAATTTAACATCGCATCTTAAAGGGCGTTTCGTTGGTCCAGTCTCGGTAAAGGTTGGCATAACATGGTGACATATAGAGAGAATCTTCTCAAGATGTAAACATAAAGGTTATTAGACTGCAAAACTTATTAGAGTCATGAAAACAACCATTTTGGGCACAATAGAAATTGAAATAATGAAAATCTTAGACACTGCAAAAACTGAATATGAGAGCTAGTGGCAAGATATGCCAAGTGGGTACTAATACAATGTAAATAAAAAATACATGTGGGCTTACCACACTGCATTTGAGCAAATGCCTTGTCTTGTTCACTGAAATGACTCATTTGAGAGAACTGACAACAACAATTCTTACACTGAGATGATTACACAGTAATATACAGTCAAATGCCAAATTGAATATTATTAAGTCCTCCCAAAAGTAAAATCGCAACAATTCCGGCTAGGTTTTACACACTGGACTTCCAACCATTAACAAACACAGCAAATGTGAATAAGTTGGGGGTCAAAACCATAATCACTCCATTTATTGAACCAGTTGAGGTCAGTTGAGAACCGGTTCTCATTTACAGTGACATATTATGAGTAAAAAAGTTCGACTGAGAAAAAAAGGAAAAAAAAAGAAAAAAGGATAGAACCTTTCCCACCCCCACCCCCACTCCCCTGCATGTGTTTGGAGAGGCTGAGCTTGTGCGTAAAACATTCGTGACATTTGAGGCGCTCGTGGGATTTTAGGAGCATGCCCAGTGCGTACGCTTCTCTCTCTCTCTCTCTCAGTGGTAGAGAGAGAGAGAGGGGGGGGGAGAGAGAGAGAGAGAGAGAGAGAGAGAGAGAGAGAGAGAGAGAGAGAGGAAGCAGTGGTGCAGTCATACCAATCATAGCCTGCGTGTCAGTGCAGTCGACTTACAGCTGGCTGTGAGGACAACTGACGCTTCACCCTCTGTCCTGCTCTGTCCACCGCCGCGACACTTTACGCTCGAAAAGTTTCGCAAAACTTTTCCAGAATAGCCGCGGAAAACGACGCTTCAACCCATTTCCGCTATTTGTATTTGTATTTTATTTTTTGACGAGAAAACAGAGAGAGTTTGTAGGAAACTAGTTGAAGGCTGGACCTTTAGCTTTTGAGCGGAGAAGAAGTAGCAGCAGGAGGAGAAGAAGAAAAGCTGGTCTTTTTTTTCTGTTTTTTCTTTCTTTCTGTAAAACCCGATAAATGCTACTCACGAAGATGGACCTGTTGAACTACCAGTACCTGGACAAGATGAACAACAACATCGGCATTCTCTGCTACGAAGGTAGAATGAAGTTTTTCATTGGACGCTTGTTTTGAGAATTGAAAGTTGGAGGCTAACGGCAGCGGACTTCACGCTAGCGACGTTAGTCGCGAGCCGTGTTTTCCCTCAGCGACAATTTTGACAACGTTTTAGATTTAATTCACCATTATAGTGACATATTCGGGTTACATTTGCTTTTTTATTTTTTTATTTTTAATAAATAAAGTGGTTACACCATTACCGCAGTTCGAGCTCAATGCTATAGCTGAAGAGGGCGAAGTTATAGCGACATTAGCTTACATTTTCACATCAAAGGTGTTAGCTTGTTCGCTAGCTCAGTGGCTTGGTGTCTGAATGAGCATGTCTTATCTTTGTTACTGACGGTTTCTCCTAACGGAAAATCTTGGCTAATGACCGAGCTCTCAGGCCGAAATGATACTGTGCGTGCGTTGTGGTGCGTGGATGTCATGGCTCTCCTCCTCCTCCTCCTCCTCCTCCTCCTCTTCTTCCTCTTGTGGATGACTCACTCAGTGTTATTGCCAATGGGTCTCACTCTTCATATCAACACTGTAATAGCCGTGGGTTGAAACATAGTGGATTTTCATCCAGAAGTCGCATGTGTTTTTGCAATGAAAGGCAGGTTTTTTTCTCTCTCTCTCTCTCTCCCCTCTTGTCTCTCAGAGCAGTGGAGCTGTTTCCAGTGGAAGCAGTGTAGGGTTTCTCTGTTATGTCATGGACTCGCAGAACAGGAGTTTCCATATCTTTGCAAAGTGTCTGAACTTGGGACAGCTCCCCTCCTCTGCCCTGCTCCTCTCTCCCCCACATGTCAGACATTACAGTCTGTTATCACCCATCTACTGTAAATGCCAGCTCCTTCCCTGACTTGTCTCTGTGACTCCTACAGCTCAATAAGAAATTCTATTGAGGGAAAATGACTCTACAGTTCTGTTGGTGTTCTTATGCGCGTGTAAATATTGGGATTGCTTTTTCATAACTGCCAAATGAAGAATTTTTATTTATAATCAGGAGCACTTCTGCCATGTTGCACCACCATGTTTTAGTTTGTGCTGTTTGAACATGTGTGCATAGGGTTTTCATGCTGTCAATAAATGTAAAATGAGCTGTCCTTGCAACAGGTGAACTGCATTGGTATTCTCTGCACTTAGGTGAAATTAAGTTATTGCAGTCTTTGGTTAATGGATGCCTGTTTTACTCTATTACAAACACATAATAGCACAAATAGCCAATGCACATTTAGCCGGTTTTGCAAATAAAGGTCATAGAGGAGGTTTGGGCACTGTTTATCTTGGTAATACTTGTAATAGCAATGTAACTGCAACATGCTGAATACAGACATGATGTCCTGTATTCAGTGTCAATGTTCTTTGCTTCTATTGGAATAGACCCACTGCCATGTGGTATTTCTTGTGTGTCTTTTTTAAAGATATTTTCCAGTAGTGTACATGTGTATGTGTCTTGTGTTGCTGTCACTCCTGTTTTGCAGACAGTAGGTTGGATTATTGCTCTCACTCTGGTTTCTCACAGAGTTATTGTTCTGCAGCTTGGGGACACATGCCATTCCTCTGAGATTTCAGTGGTGGTTTTCCTCAAGCCCACTTTTCTGTGCATTTATAGTGGTTGCAGGTTGGGCTGTCTGCCACCACTGGTCTGGGATTGTAGCCTGTTAGAGGAGGAAGGGGAGTGAGGTGGTGGGGCTTGTGCCTCTGCAAAGCTTCACCTGTCTCAAGGTTCAATACATCTATTGTAGCGAACACAATTTTGAAGTGAGGGATGAGATATGAGGTACTTTTCCAACTGTTTTCAAACTGTAATCTATTTTTTGGCAAGAGAGTGAGACATATGACACATTTGATATCATAGTTATTACTTTGGTAAATGGTAAATGTGTATCGTGTATTGATATGGCGCTCTGTCAAGTCTTGATGCACCCTCAGAGCACTTTACAGTACAGTTTACATTCACCCAATCACACAAACTACTATTCGCAGCCCGTTTTTATTCTGTGTGCACAGGACAATGTGGGTTTCAGTGTCTTGCCCAAGGGCACAACAGCCTGTAGAATGTGGGATGGCAGGAATTGGACCCTCTGGTCAGATGACTTCTCCTCTGACCCCTCAGTAACACCTTCTTTTTGTGCATACAGATTCAAACCATTGATGTCGGTATTCAGATTGTTGTTTTCATTGAAGGCCATCATAGGTTTTTCTACATGCTTGAAAAGGAAGGATCAGGTGCGGGATATTCACCTTCAACATAATTAAGTTCCCTGCTGCACTCTAATGAAACTAAAATAAAACACTTTGACTGAGAGGGCAGTGAAATGGTCCGTCAGTGCCTGGTGCCATGTTTTTATTGATGCAAAACAAGTTCAGTGATGTATGCGATGTCTTTGAGACTACTTTGGATGATTCATGACAGTGCTTACAGGAAGTATTTCATTTTAAAGTGTCTTTATCAAACATAGTTTGAATGACTATTGAATATTGAAACTGTAAAACTCCCCTTGTCAGACTTACCCATTTTATCTCTTCTCGTTGTGTGTTTTTAATGTAATGATTTCAGACACAATATTTCATTTCCATCTTTGGAATGTCATCCCTGTAGGATTAGCCCAGCTATTTGTCTTTGTGTGTCTTTTTTCCTTGTGTATGCCGTTTTTTGCTGACTGGGCTAAAACGTCAGTCCATGTGCCTCATGATAAGAAAACAAAGATTATAATAACAGGGGACAAGGGCCAATCAGTAAAAAGCTTGACTGAAAAGCCCTTCATGTTCAAACATGTCATTGAGCCAAGAAGGGGCTGGGGGAGCTTTATGATAGTGTGGGTGTGCTGACTTGTTATTGTGAGCATGAACAGCTCAAACACATTCACTGACAACCGTGGTTTTATGCACAGATTCTGTATCCTGATGGCTTTATCTCTATTCTAAAGCATCATGTACATCTGGCAATATTAGTATTTGTTAGCACACGTGACGCATGTTTATGTGCATGTTTACGAACATGCCTTGTTGTTGTAGACATGTGGCTAATCTATAAGTCATCACACGTAATAAACAAAGCCATACATAACCATCTGTGATGGTACAAAGTAATAATTAGATTCAATGTTTTCTGTGTAATCTTTCTGACACTAAACAAAATTCACATAATGCATAACCCCCTTTGTGCTGCACTTGAAGGAGAGTGGATGTATTACATGATGTACAGTATTCAGTATTTGCATATTCAAAATTAGTTTTGCAAGGGAAAAAGTTCTGGAAAGTCATGTAATACATAGCACACAAACATGTTCATTCAGTCAGGTAGTGATGAAGGGCTGGAGTGAAGAAGTAGATGTCTACAGCAGCATCAAATTCAACTCCACAGGAATTTAGAAAAATGCAAAGTCAAGGCCACAATCTCCTGCCGAAGTATGTTGAAGAACCTATGGTCGCCTTCAGTTATATCAACTCAAAATGTGCTCAGTTTGTCCACAGTGGACCACTGTAAACACATGATGCCGCAATATGGTGTGGACCTGCTCTTGGTGTCAATGTAAAACGTTCACTCTAAGACTATGACAACACAAGCAAAACCACTGAACTTACAAATTCGATCCTTGAGCATTAGATTGGCAGAGGCGTTCGATCTGTAAGAGGATTTGAACTATTTGGCTTCCTGTGGTTATCTCTCTTTCTCTCTGCTCACCTATTCTCACTCTGCAAAGCTTCCATCAGCCATAGGCCTGGCAGTGACAACTGCAGGGGAATGCTGACTGCCCCTTTTTGCTGCTGTGCAGCACAAAATAATTCAAAAAAACTCCTCAGAACCAGGCACTTTGGTGAGCCTCTCTCCTTTTGTCTCTTGATTTGGCCCTTTTCCTTTCCTTTCCGCCAGAGATCAAACCAATCTAACAACCCGTAATATCACATCACACAATGCCTGCATAAACCCTTGTGGAAGAGTATTTAAAGTCAAAACCTCCACAGAGGAAATACTGGTAGACCAGAGGGCCCAGCTCAGTTTTTAGAAAAAAAACCAAAAAATAACATTTTTTTTCACTTTTGCTCATAAAGAAGAGGGTATACTCTCATCATTTTCTAAGTATCAAAAGGAGAATGAAAGAAAAAGAGGTGGGGAAGGGTGGGTGGGGAGATAGATTGGTTCACTTCCATTTGTAATCCAATCTCATCCTGACTCTGATCTGTTTGAAGTCATGTCAAGACAAATAGGCTTTGATCATGTGAACCAAATGAACTCAGAGCAGAGAGGAGAGTCTTATGTCTCTGATGCAGCACTTATGACTGTCTGCTGCTTTAACAAGAGAAAACCCTTTTCAAAATGTTATTGCAATACTCATGACCTGAGTATATACCTAGAGGAGAGTCGATATACACCACTGCTTTGAAAAATGACACATAAGGTACAAACCACAGTAATTGTCTGTCTTCACGTGCTCCATCTTTCCATGTTCCTATCTCATTCTTGATCTTCTGCTTAAATTGCACAAAATTGCACGGATGGTTTTGTCCTTTCAAATAATTGCCTCTCTTTCTTTCCTATTTCTACCCTCAGTTGACGAGACAATGTTGCCCACCTCATTGCTAGTGCACATGCAATATTCGCAATAGAAAACATGTAGACTGAACCTAACAACATCAACTCTTTATAAGATGCATAGCAGGGTCAGTTGTGGACAGCTGTATTTTGCAGGTAACTGAGCATCATTTTAGAGGTGAATCTCGATCACCGCTGACCACTTGGGTCTAATGTTGCGTATCCTCGCCAAGGGAACAACACACTTAAGTATTCCACTCCTGCACCTTTGATAAGTGGCTCTATGCCCTGGATCCCGATTGGACAGAGTGCTGTCACACTCTCCCATCTTTTTATTGCCGCTCCTCCGTCCTGCCAAAAAGAGTGATGCCACCCTTGTTGCCATGCCACATCGAAGGGCAAGCAGGAACATGTCATAGAGACAGGGATTGGAGTGCTGCTGTGTTTTGGAAGCTGCATTAAAACAAACTCTAGGAACAGCTGTTAAGTAGAACACATGTTTTACTACATGAAAATCTTTTTGTGTGTGGTACAACTAACTGAATGATATGCCTGTTTTCAGATGAGTTCCAAATGGCTTCCTCAGATTACATTACCCCATGCATGTGAAAGTTTTTGTGTGCTTCTCCTCACGATGAACACTGTGCACTTGTTAACTGGTATCTTCCTCAGCTGATTGGGCCTGTTTAAAATAATGGAAATTGCCACAGTAGAGTCAGTGCACTGGAAAAAAATCTTTATTTCTTGCATTTTATTTGAAGCACATATATTTGCAAGATTGTTGATAGAGTGTTGTCTAAGCATACGTGTTGTTCAAATAAACTGCTGGAAATGATTAATTATGTAAACATTTTAAGAACTGAAAAAGTAATCATCAGATACATTGATTACCAAAATAGTTAGTTGCCACCCTATTTTGAAACATTTAAGAAACAGACCAAACATTTGGACTAATAATACTGAATGATGGAGAGGCAGTGGCTCAGTGGTTAGAGCAGTTGCAAATATAACTGGATCAAATCCCGCTCGGACCCTGCTGCAGTCTCACAGGCCCCCGACACTGATACCCTGAATGGCCCCATGTGTACTGGTATGAACACTCTGCAACCTGGACTACTGTAGAATCGGTTGGAAATTACATGACTTGACATATTGAATGATTTGTCATGTCAGTGCTGCTGCCTAGTACTTATATGGATACAGTCCGGTTCTGCAACACTTTTGCTGGATAACAGAACAATTCCCTCAAGATCTAATCTGCACTGCAGTTGATTTTTAAATAATTTGATAAGATGCAGGAGCAACCAGTTAATTTCGCATTGCCAGGATTTCTGGGGATGGGGGCAATTATAGAGAAAGCTGTGCGTTTTAGTCCAAGCTTAATATTTTGTTTGGGAAATGCAGACAGATACATGAGGCAGAAGCAGTGGAAAGTCCCCATGCTGAGACAGAGCCAGTAGTAGTTTTCCCAGAGTCTCTTCAGCTCTTACTCCCTCTCCCTGACCACTCTGTGGGTCTTATGTACCAGGGACTGGAGGGAAACGGAGAGAAATAGTTCACAACACAAACACACATGCAGAACCCATCCACAACCACTTCTCTCAGCAAACTTTATATGCAAATAATCCAAAATTTGAGCAGAAACAGCCTGTACAACACAACACTGTTATGATGTCATTTCTATGGTCTGACTGTTAAAAAGGCAATAAAATGGTCGCCTTTTTTCATAGAAGTACCATCATTTTGACTAACTACTGAAATTTATATTTCATGCATGCTTCTTGAAGCGTCAACACATGAGTTGGCAATAACATTACATTTCTGGCTTCAGTCATGTTTAAAAGGCCTTCAATACTATTTAACTTTTGTTTTAGAAGCTCACGACTTATTGAAAAGATATTGATCTTTTCTTCTATGTTCTCCAATCTCAGGTGAAGCAGCTTTGAGGGGGGACCCCAGACTCCAGTCCTTGTCCCTGTCTTCGTCCTCATCCTCCTCCTCTTCGTCGTCTTCCTCCTCGTCTTCCTCCATCTCCAGCCACAGGACAGGTCCTCCTCCCATCAGCCCGACCAAGAGGAAGCTCAATGGGGACCAGGGGGACAGTGACATGGACGAAAATGAACATGTGGCGAAGATGAGCCGACTGTTTGCCACACAGCTGTGAGTACACACAAGTTCACCCGTCACTCATGGATTCTGTGCAATTGATTCCAGACATCTTAAAGGAGTTATTTTCTAGATACTATTTCCCAAGATGCCACAGAAAAAAAGTGATGTACAATTTCCTTCCTCTTCTTTTTCTGTCTCTTGTCTGTTTCCCTCCTGTAAAAAACAACTGTATCCCATGAAGAAGGCACTATGCCTCCTAGAAGCTACATATACACTTAATCCTTCCTTTAAAAAAAAAGATAAGCGATTAGGTTTTATTTTACTTATCTATGCAAGTGTTTCTGTTGGCCTTGTTTTTGCAGCCTCTTTGGTCGGTAAAAGATGTGCACATGTGCCTTCTCAGAAGTCCGATTTTGGACTCCAGGGTGCTGCCAGGTTTAGCTGGCTCCGCAGTGTTCTGCATATAGCTTCAGCTCTCTGGAAGCTTGGAAACAGGGACTGCTAGACAGAAAAAAAATTACTCACATCTCCAGCATTCCTACATTCCCGCTTCCAGAGATTCCAGAGATTCTGGAGCGCTGATTGGTGGTGAGGGACTGCTCGGGCAGGCGAAGTGGTGTCAAAAGATCTCTCTCTCTCTCTTTTGCTCTTTTCTCTTCTCTCTTTTTGTCTGAGTCAGTCATGAGACTCCAGCCACTTCTATTTATTGCACAGGCAGTCAATGAGGTTAAACCTATGCAGAGTTTCATGCATGCTTCTTTTTATGTGGCTGAATTTCAGCACAATCACCTGTTTGCCAGCCAAAGGGTTGTGGGTGACACAGTAGACCACAATAGGTGGTACACTCTATCCACGGGAAGCATTGGATTAAGAGTGCAGCTGTGAATGGCAGTGTATTTCCTTAACCAAGCATGTGATTACACAGGGATGTGTGGATGCACAGGGGGCTCACACTGTCATTTATGAATGTTTGGATGTATGTTACACGAGCTAATAGTGTAATTTAAGCGTGATCAATAAAAGAGAGCAAGTCAATGAACAATGTAAATGATTTTAACAACTAGCTATCAACTGTATTTGGACAAACGTCTTTTATACTGTGTATTGAAATATTTCTCATTGATTATTATTGTATAAACAGAATGAGGATGAATAAGAGTAATGAACATCCAATTGATTATACTCTCATAAGGACGTTAGGATAATTAGTCCATATTTCATTACTGCTAGAGATGGAAATAATTGTTCCCAAGTTTTACCCATTGGACCTATAACATCTAATATTCTCTGTCACTGGGATCATTCAGACACACACAAATGCACGCATGCACGCACTTGTCAAACTTGTAAATGTACTTGTCATAGAAGAGGGGAAGGGTCTTTTGTTCCTTCGTCTTGTGACTCATATAACAAAGGATTAGCTTGTGCTTTGTGACATTTATGCAAAGTCATCTTGTTTTCAGTGATTTGTGCGTCAGTGGTTGGAGAATTAACGCTCTACACTGCAGCGGCAGTAAATCTATCTTCCCACTCAATGTGTTGGTCTGTTGTCTGAGTCCTTGTTTATTCTCAGAGAGAGATCATTTCATGCACATTGCGGTTAACTTCTGCATACACTGATGAGCAAAGCCTCCGACTTGTGTATCACAAGTTGGATTTATTTAGTAAGTTGGTGTGCCAGCATTACAATGGCACTTATTGTTGTACTGGCTTTTAGCTGGTGTTGCAGTTTTTAAGTTCTTTGAAAAATAAATCTCATGCAACATTAAAAGAAAAAACACTGCTCAGCTTCACTGCCCATTGTACCATGAATACGTGCTGAGAATAACCTGCGATAAGCCTTTCTTTTAATTAATCTTGATTTCAAACATGACCTTGAAGTCATTTGACTCTCTGCTGTAATTTAATCTTCACTGAGGGAAAGTCAGTGGTTAGTTGACTGAAATACAGATTCAGAGTTTGCAAGTTTACACAACTTCATCAGGATATTTTATTTCATCCTGGCTGGACACCTATATTTGCCTCAGGCCCATCCTGACGTTCTTATTTTTAGATGATTGAAAATCATGCAGTCGACTTCCGAAAAAGTGTTCCTCTGGTTCAAACTGTTCCGGATATCCAAATCATCTGATCACACTAAAGTGCCGAATGAGCAGTTGAAGCTAATAATAACTGCTAAACGAATACACCAGAGGGCACTTTACAGTTGAGTTATCTTTGTTTAACATGCATGAGCTCTCGGCTTCAGTGAATTTCCTTGTCAATTGTAGGAACTATGATTCGGTGTGATTTGAAATGGATTTAGTTCTCAGTAAGAAAGCTAGAGAGCAAAGCAGAGAACAAAGCCCTGCAACTCTTTTACACAAGCACACACCCAAACACACAGACACGGTCCGAGGCAAAATAATGCCTGCTATTGTTGAGTTTTTATTGCTGGCTGTCTTTTGTCGATGAGTTGAGTCATATTTTCATTCAGTGTTGAAATAGACAGACACCTGATATGTGGGCGTGGCTGTTGAGGAGAAAGCTCAGGTTACCAAGCTATGGTTGTTGTCTGATTACATTGCGTTAATTTCCAGGGGTGGGGCAACTGTAGTAACAGTGAGTGAAACTAAAAATCAAGTAAAGCGATTCTATGAGTATTTCAAGCAAAGTTACACTTATGAATATACTGTATATGTATATGTAGTGTCTACACTGATTTAAGATGTGTTTGTGCAAGTATGTGCAGTTGGTGTGTGTGTGTGTGTGTGTGTGTGTGTGTGTGTGTGTGGTGTAACAGGGCTTCTTGTCAGGCAACAGGGTCTAGGTTCTCATTTTCTGAGTAGGAGGAGTCTTGAACAAAGAGGCCCTATCCTTTCCACTGGAGCCTGCAGGCTGGAGGCTTGCTGCTGCCTGCTCGCCCGCCTGCCTGCCTCCCTCCCCGCCACTCGGCAGTTGTAGACTGCACGTATAAAATTGCTCTTGCTCAGCTGTTTCACCCCCCCTTGAAAACGAGTGCCAGTCACCGAGCAGGGTGTCACATTGACTGTTGATAGGGAAAATTAAAACCCTGGAGAGGATGTCATAACCGTGTGGTTGTTTCTGTGTAGTTTCCAAACAGTGTAAATTACCATTGACATTAAACAAGTGAGGATGAGATTTTTGATTTTCATCAATTGATGACTTGTCGTCGTTAGAGCTGAGACAACGTTTCTTTCTCCAAAATCAATACAACCACAATACATAGGTTTTGAGTGCATAAGGATTTTTGTTATCATTAGACTTGATAGCATTAGTTTTAGTTTTGTTGTTGTTTTTCTTTTTTGGCTCCATAAGTGAGGTTGCTCTCGGTTTTCATGACTACCTTCCAGTGTGAAATGTAAAGTTGAATCAGGAATTCAGTTCCTGGCTTATTAAAAATGATTATGTTCAGATGAAGCATACATACTTTGCATCATGTATACATTAAATATAATCCACATCACAATTCTCACACTTCCTCACTAGATTACTCCTGAATCAGTAATGTTCTACGGGGCCGGATTGAAACCAGTTTACGTTCATTGATATAGATAATTAGTCATACGTCAGGAAAGACAGCATGTTACATTCTATTCAAGTCTTCAGAGTTTCATTCGCTCAGCTTCATTACTGAAATTGCCTTGGCCAGTACAGATCTTGCTAATTTTGCAATAAAGTTGAATAAACATCAACACAATCGTTGAAGTTATAGTATGCAGGATTTGTGGGTTGCGGTTTGTTAACGCACTAAAGTTGGCCCCTCTCCCCTTGCCCGACAACAAAAGTAGGACTGTGTGTGTACACTGCAACCTACACTCTTGCACAAACGGAACCTTTGTTCTGGAAATGCTGATACTTTGACAGGGTAATTAAGCTAACCACCAGCCCTTACCTGTCCAATGTTGTCATCCAGAAATGGCCCTTAGCCAGCAAAGCAAAAAATACAGACACATGTCAGCATGTTTACAGATAAACATCACACATTTCTAGTGGCTCATAAAATGTGATAGAAAGGTATAGTTTTGCATGAGGCTGTATGTTGTTTTTAGGGAAATTCTGCGTACTATGTATTTAATGTGCAGCGATCATCATTTGAAAAGTTCAAATTCAAGTATGATAATAGACTTGAATTAGAGTGCAATATATCATCTTTATATTCTGATTAGAAGCAGAACTTCTAGTGCTTTCTTTCTGTTGTCTCCTGTTCCTCTTAAGGTTAGGGTTAGGGTTACATGAGAGAGACTAGCTGACAACAGCTAACTGTTAGCAGCTCAAAAGTTGAACATGTGACATGTGAGAAGTTATTACACTATGAGTGTAATGAGTGGCCGTTAAAAACAAGCCAGAACACTACAATGAAGTAGACTAGTAGGCCAGCGGATGATGTTGTCGTTTACGGTTATATTTTTCCTTGTAAATAAGTTCAGTATTCGGCATGAGTGAATTAGCCAAACTATTTCGAGGTGTGATGTAGTGATTTGTGTTATTGGTGGTATGTAATCTGAAAAACAATGCCTGCTGTGCATAGAGGACCTGAAAGGCAAATTTGTCTGCAGTAAGAAGTCTAGCTTTTAGAAACTGCAGCTGCATTTCATTGGCAACTTCATCAATAAGATGTTCTCATGGAAGTTTCTCCAGAGGCTAAATGGGAAGAAAATATTCCTCTCTCTTTGTTTCTCTCTCTTTCTGTCTCTCTCTTGTGTCATTGTTAGCCTATTGACTATTTATATATTATCTGAACATGCAGAAAAGAGAAGGGTAGCATTGTTTGGGTTTTTTTCGCTCTGTGTGTCTGTGTGTATGTGCGGGTTCACATGTTTTTTTTTTTTTTTGCCCTCTTGTTATGGTTATTCCCGTATCTGATTTGACCCAGCTTTAATAACACAGGCTTTTATTTAGCTCTCTGTCCCGGTGGTCATTTAACTGGCAAATGTGCACTTGATTTCCAGCAGTGTCTCGGCATGAGTGAAAATGAGAAAAAATTAAAAGAGCTGCTTGGAGCTCATGTAGATCTCTTTTGGTCTATCTTTCTGAAATGCTTTCGGCAACCAAATGATATTTAACGTAGTCTTTCTATTACTTTTATTTTACTATGCTGTGTCATTTGTATACTTTTGAAAACATAATCTGGATATAT
>JAFBJT010110330.1:14301-26801 GCA_016785325.1 Chascanopsetta lugubris
ATATATATATATATATATATATGTATATTTGTATATGTGTGTGTGTATATATATACATATAGCCATTTTGGTTTCTCCTTTTCTTTTTTTGTCATCCTTTGTCTACACCCTGATTTTTCCCAGATGTTTCCTGTGTGTATCTCTCTCTCCCTCCCTCCTCTTGGTCTTTCTTTCTTTATTTCGTGAAGGAGGAGGATGGAAACCTCTGCCCAACCAAAGATTTGTAGTGAGGTTTTCTCTGAAGACTCTGGAGCACAATTGTGAGAAAAAGCCTCAAGATTTTATAGCTGTTGTATCTGTGCCTCAAAGTAAAATATGGTTAACTCACCAAAATTGCAGCCCGTACCTAGCAAGTTTCTGAAAACGAACCCATATATTTCTGACTTTGTGTCATTACGTTTTCATCGTGGAAATTGGCCATATTTGTACATAAGAAGAACAAGTTATTGTTTGTAACAAGAATAGCTGCACAACCTTTCCATTTTCAACTCGAGTCATTCAAGTACATGATCTTGGTCATGATCTTAAACTTGAGGTTAACTTGAAGACAGGCTGTCAAGTGAATGTTCAGTTAAAAGGCAGTGCATAATGACAGATCCAAGTCATGTAATATTGCTCAGTATATACGACCGTACCGTTTATGTATTGAGGGTTTAACCGGTTAGGTTTCAAATTAAAGGGGCTTTCAGTGAGTGCTCGCCACAGGGCTCACTCACTCGTTTCCATTTTTAACTGCAAAAAGAACCTGCTCTCCTGGTTTGTTTTTCAAATCACGGTTAAACCAGAGGCACTCAGCCATGTGACCTAAACAAAAATTAATCAGTTTTTTATTCTTTCTAGATGGAATTGTGGTCATTTTTCTTACATGTGCTGACAATAAACCCAATGAATCACGTTGGAATGCAGTGAGTTGAACAAGATAAACAAGTAATTTATCAAAATGTAGAAGTCACAGGCTCCGTTTTTTATTGCAGGGGTTTATGTTGTTTGAATTGATTTCAAAAGGTACAGTGCAGAGGATTTAGTGACACCTTGTGGTGAAGTTGGCATCATTTGACCATTTAACCTTACTCTTCTCTTCTAACCAAGAGCTTTTAATAGCCTGGGTTAACATTATAATTAAAAGGTGTTTCATTTTTATCTATTCTGGGCTACTGTCAAAACATGAGAGACCTCTTGCCCCTAAAATACATGGGTAAATGATATGGTAGTGAAAAAATTCACTTGTTCAGATCACACAATTGTTTTTGTTTTCCTCCAAAAGAAATGGACAACCATCTTTAGTGACATCCTTTGGAAGATTTTTGCACAAAATGACTGCAAGCAAATAAACTCTGTCACTGGATGTTGAATAGCCTGCCACAGTTCAAGCAAACACAGCAAGTGATTTTTGTGAAATAAGATTATGCCGCTTCCACAGTCTTTTTCTAATCTCTAGTCTATTTCTAATTCACATTGTCTCCCCCTTTTCAAAAGCCCTCTCCCTCAGTCCCGTAAGTTTGTTTTTTATCCCCAACCTACCCTTAGAACTGGCAACCCTCTCTCTCTCATCATTCTATCCCTTGTTAAACACCCCCATGCCCATCTCTCATGCTTATCCCCCGCTGTCCGCCCTCTCCATCTTTGCGTTGTCTCGCCAGCTGCAAGCCTAACAATAATTGAGAGGTGAGTAAGAGAGACAAAGAGGCACAGTAGGTTTTTCAATGCCTGGTCACTGGCATGAGTTGTGGTTTGGGGGTTTGATGGGCAATCAGGCGAGGGGAAGGCAGGAGCGGTGATGGATTCAGCAAGCCTCACCATTCATTGGCCGGATTTGTTGATCCCGTTCGATGGCTCTGGTTATGCCCCTTTTTTGTTCGGAGGATGTGGGCATGCCCACTCATTGGCAAAGATTAAAGTTTGGAACAACTTCCACAATCAAACTGAAGGGCCAGCTGCTGGGAGGGGGAGAGGAGATCAACATGTATTATCTGTTTTGCCTGAGCATTGTTTGTACTTGGTTGATAAGAGTAACACAGGGGGGGGGATTTGTTTGTACCCTCCATTTGAATCTATCTAGTTGCTCTTTCCTGTGTGAGGCACGAAAATCCCCGTCTACAGGACATGAAAAAGGTCGAAATCGAGCCCACATTAGACCGGTGGTTAAGGACACAGCGTGTCTGCCTTGCCTGTAATGGAATTAAAGTAATGATGCGATTTTTCTGATTTAACTTTTCGTCTTGGCAAAAATATAGGGAAACAGAGAAGGTGGGAAAACATAAAAGATGGTTGGAGATCTGTAAGCCAGGGCTTGTGTCGGAGCTGCCAAGTCTCTCCCTCTTTGACCGTCAGGAAGTTTGCTACCGATAGTGAGGGGAAAAGAAGAAAAAAAGACAAAGAGAGAAAACAGAAGGGGGAGGGGGCTCCCTTCAAATGTAAGCTCTCGGCACAAACGAAGGAAATTACTGACCTCGCTCTTTCTTATCGTACAAGTCCGGACCATTCACATACAACCCCCCCAGCCTCTCCCTCTCCCTCTCCCTCTCCTCCTCCTCCCCTCCCTCCCCCTTTCCTCAGCCCTCACCCCCACCCTCATTGTGCAGAGACTATTTATTTGTGGAGAACAGGGCTTTGGGCTCCAGATGCTTGACCCAGCAGTCAGGTTGCTTGGTCACATGGATCTACAACTGTTTTGCCCGAACTTGTTGTTTTGCATCCAAACAAATCTTAAAGAGCGACCGCAGGTTTTTTGTATATTTTTTTTTTGCTGTCTTTTTCCCTTTGAGTCCACTCTGTTTTCAATCGGATCTTTTCACACGGGTGGAAAATGCCTTCACACAGTATCTGGTTGGAGGATAAAGAAGGCATTTCGTGTTGTATTCTGCCATCCAACTGTTTTGAGAATGTTTATTTAAAGTCATTTCTATTTGACTCTCCCCCAAGATTCAGAGTTTGCAGAAATCCAAAACTACAGCGTGGAAAGCAGGGATGTTGGTGTATGTGTGTCAATTTGTGAATGGTTGTGTGTAAGGGTGTGGGTGTATGAAGCTGGAGAGGGAGGAAGAGATAGCAAGAGCGGAGTGCAGTAAATCTTGCTCCCCTGTAACTGGGCCTCAAATTGTAGGAGGGGAGTGGAGCAGCAGGAAGGGTGTAATACACAGTCCAACGCACACACACACACACACACACACACATGCACACAGACCACATTTGACGCAGAGAGCAAAATAATTGCTACCTGTGAAAACTCCAAGCAAGTTTGCCATATTAGGCACAACCACTTCACTACATATTATCGTCGTTGTAATCAGAACCCTGAGCCTAAGAAAGAAACGACAAAATCTGTGTCATATGAAACTGTTCATACTCAAACCCCTTCATCTTTCTGTGCTTGTGCACCTTCTGCCTGTTATGGATGACATGCAAACAGGAAGAATATAGTGTATCAACAACAACAACTTTGGCTCTCCAAGGGAGAAGCTGTACATGACTCATTCGCCCTTAATGTTATGCTGGGTTTACACAGCACGATCTGTCCTGGTTTTCATCCCTAATGCTATGTATGCATCTGGCACCAGGCCCCCTCCAGAGATTAAGAAGATTGGTGTAGTGTTGAACTGCTTGGCCCTTTGCCCCCCTATGCAGAGGGAAAGTTTGGAGTTCATCCACGTGGGATGATTTTTGTGTTCCTCTCCAGAAAATAATGTGTTTGTGTGTGCGATTGAGTTAGAACAACATGTCTTATCAATCTATTCTGCAGCAGTGTGTATGTTTCAGAACAATATATTTAGTATCTGAGGGTCATGTCCATTTATTATTGTCATACTCTTAATCCTCTGCTTCTGCCCTTATTTCAGTACCTCTTTGAACCTCGTCTTTATTTGTCTCGATTGTCTTTTTTCCTTATTTGTATGTCTCCACCAGGGTCTTCTCCTCATATTTGTTTTTTTATCATTTGCACTGACTTTAGGTTGGATTTCAGTATTATATTGGTATAAAAATGTTTTTTTTCATTGATGAGAGATGAAAATAGAGGTGAATACCTTTTGACAGTCCAAATGTATTTTCGGTGATTTAAGAGCTCCTCCCCTACCATGGAACATATGGGATTTCTAATTCGAAATGCCTCCTCCATAGACAGAACACCCATACAACCCACCAAGGACATGAAAAAAATGTGGGGAAAAAACATAATATTATTGCCTTAATCCAGACATGAAAGTAAACTTTGTCTGCGCCTCTCTTTACACAGGAAACCTAATGGAGACTACCGCGGCTCCTCCGTCCCTAAGGACCGTAGCCGAAGCCCCATCGAGCGAGTGGTGATGCCCGGCAGTCTTGCAGTCCACAGCAACCACCTGTACAGCCACGCCCACCACCACCATCACCACCTGGCCAGCTTAGCCAGCATGGACCAGCCCCTTGCGCTCACCAAAAACAGCATGGTGGAGTCTGCACGGAGCAGCACTGCAGCTTTGAACACAGTGCCACACACAGTCATGGAACGCCAGCAGGTGCATATCATTATGTTGTTTGCACCTTTTACAATGAAAGTGTCTCTTGTGTCACTTTCAGTATAACCTCATTGAATGTTTTCTTCACTGTATTATTTCCGATTTCTTTTTTTCTTTTTTTCTTCTCCTTTCCTGCATGATATGCACAGGTCTTTTTTTTCCACCAGTAAATGCAGAATTGATTTCAGGTCGGTATTGATTTCATTGTAATGCCATTTTTTTGTTTTTATGTCAGAATCGTCCCTCAGTGATCACATGCGCCCCAGCCAACAACCGCAACTGCAACCTGTCCCACTGTCCAGTCTCTCACAACGGCTGCTCAAGCCTCTCTAACAACTACAGGAGAATCAACTGTGAGTACACTCATGCACATGCATTTGGTGAAATTAGCACATGTGAAATCATTGTTGTATTCCTTCAAAATCCTGGTTAATAGGTGTAGTATGCCGAATGTGTGTGTTTGCCCATGTAGTACAAATTCACAATTACAGGAACATTACATTCATTGTACAAATGCCTATTGTAAAGCAAGCTTACGAGGCTCACTTACCTTTTGCACAGCAAAAGATAAATTGACAAAACATAGGCAGCAGATACACACTACTACACACGTCTCATGGCTTATTGCAGAAGATTGATGAATGAATATCTCAACCATAAATCATCATTACCAGATGGCTGTATCCACAAGTACACTCTTCTGAAATGAAAGTATCAGCTCAGATTCTCCGCATTCATTCAGGCTTCTGTAAAACCAGTGATGCTGTCTTTAAACCTCACGAGTTTAAAGACAGCAACTCCAGAGTTGGTTTTCTTTGTCCGCTCTGTGTGTGTGTCATGTTTTTGGCTTGATCACTTTTTGTGTGGCTGTTTTTTATGATCACAGTGAAATCTCTATGATCTCACTGAGGTTAAACTTTGAAACTTTTAAACTGGTTTTTGTTAAAAAACCAACAAACCCTGCCATGTAAAAGTGAGGTAAATGTTGGTGCCACTTTTTTGCCGACATTGCCAAATTACCACCCTTTAAACCGATATTGGGAAATAAATAACCCACTGCCCATTATACGAGTGAGCTGCAGAGGTGTTTCTTCTTTCTTTGTGGGAACTGAACCCTCTTTTTTCTTCCTTTCCCTCTTCTACCCTCCCTCTCTCAGCCAACACAGCCTGCGACCCAGTGATTGAAGAGCATTTCCGCCGCAGCCTCGGGAAAAACTACAAAGAGCCAGAGCCCGCCACCGCCACCAACTCGGTGTCCATCACAGGATCGGTGGACGACCACTTTGCCAAGGCACTGGGCGAGACCTGGTTGCAAATCAAAAGCAAGGGGGGCTCCTCGTCGTCCAGCAGCAGCCCAAACTCCTCCCCTGACAGTCACATGGTCAACCACAACCATTCCCCGTCTGTGGTCTCTTAAGAGGGGCGATGGAATTTGAGAGGGATTTGCCCCATGCTTCCCCAGCAACCCCCTCTACCCCACTCTCACCCACCCCCAGCTCTAACATCCCAATGCCCCTGGCACTCTGTTGTACTTTCACCAGCATCCCAGAGGCCGTATCCGTCTCCGTCTCAAATCAGCAATAACTAAACTAAACTCTATGTTCTCTGGTTTCCCAAAGTTGGACGATAATCACCAATAAGCTGGAGTCTGGGACTGAGGGGAGCATCGATCTGCTCCTTCATTCACTCATATCAAAAATGGGAGCTGAGCTAAGAGTCTGTAGTTATATGTACATAAAGAGAGAGAGAGAGAGAGAGAGAGAGCAAGAGAGGAGAGGCAACATTTTAATTATTCTTTTTTTTTTCTTTTCTTCTTCGTTGTTTTTGTTTGTTTTGAACAGTAGTGTTTTTTTCTTTGTGTACTGATTCTGTGGTATGAGATGCCTTATGTTTTACAGAAAGAAACATGTGGAAGAGTGTAATCATTAACCACCCGACTGTTCTACCAAAGAAACCACAGACGTTCATCAACTCTCATATCGGGAAATAACAAACGGGCTGTCATGTGGGGTCCTCCCATTCTCTTTCCCGCGCGTGTTAGTTACTACGTGCGCAAACTTTAATCAATCAGTCTGGTCTGATTTGCACTACTGCCACAGAGGGTGAACGCCGACATTTCAACATCACAATCTGCCAATGTGAACACTGGGCTTGATCATAAACTCATGAAAGGATTATTTTTATTTGATGCAATCTTTACTGAATGCATTTCTGTGCATTCACAATTCCCAGCGTGGTTTTGCCGTAATTATTCATTTGGGTCCCAACTGGGTTTCCCCGACTACAAAAAAATAGATATGCCCCATCACTGTTGTGTTGTTTCACTTAAAATCAGTTCATCCCTATTTTATTTGGATCTGAGACAACTTTCACGTTATCAAAAAATATCATCAAGATCTGTTCATTATCCTCTGATGAGTCCATCAACAATTTCAGGAAAACCACCCACAAGACAATGTCGAGCAAAATGACATAGAAAACTCCACTTCGTCAACCTCATTGTCCAGATCTGCTCCGAAATTCAGATTCTTCACTACGACCAAGTTCCACCAGGTTCCTGGTAAACGTGCGCAGACACTCTGCTCACACAATACAAACAAACCAACATCACTGGGAAAATGTCAAACAATTCCCTCACTCATTTCCAATCGTGCCAAATTCTTGGCTTGGATTTTTGTCGAGCACATTAAGGTTTTTGTCGAAATGGGTGAGCTGTGGTGTTGATGGACGGTGGACATGGGCAGTGTGTGTGTGTGCATGTGTGTGTGTGTGTGTGTGTGGCGAGCGCTCTCTCTGACTCTTGACTGGGGGGAGAGAAGATTATTCACATCTGGTCAGACACACGCTTCGTTGTCTCCTTTCTCTGTGATTATATTTGGCTCACACCTTGCTGCCCCTCCCTCCCCCTGCACACTGTGGTTTGGTAGACTTCTTTTTAAGGTTTGAAGGGTAAACAAATGATTTTATGGATGCATGTATTTTTTTTTTTTTTTAATAGCTGGTATCTATTAGTGTTTTTAAGCATTTCAATCTTAACTACTATTAGCCTTTTCATTTGGACGTTAGTTGTTACTTCTATCGTTGTTAGTAACGAACATAGACACTATTCACTCACTGCTGGGTCAGTCGTACTCCATATTATTATTGTTATTGTTGTTATCACCGTTTTGTACTTTTGTTTTCCATTAATATCAGTGTGGTAACAAACACCTGTAGCAGGACAAGCCTCCGGACAGGCTCCGCGTAACCGACGGAAGCTGCGTCTTCTCAAATCCGCCGCTGCACAATGGACCCGAGTCCGGAGTGCGGAGTGGACTTTGGGGGGGCGCTGCCCCGTTAAACAGTTTTCTCAAGATGTTGATCCATCGGTGGTACAGGATGCTACAGCCTTTAGTGTGACTGAGACTGAGACACCAACCTGGGACTAACGAGTCGGCCGGGCATTGACAAAACAAAACGATGGGATTGGTCCGTGTGGGTAAAACTGACAGCCACAGCTCGGAAAGTAGAGTTCGAGGACACCTGGTGGCCAACAAGGTTGGCAACGCAACTGTTTGACAGAAAAATGTCTTGCGCTCAGCTTGGTACATTTTCCAAATCCTAAACGCAACAGAGAACAAACACTTTTCTGGATTCACGATGAGCTATCAAAAGTCTAAAACCAAAATCGCCGACTTGTTGTGTCCTGATTTGGTGTCCAGACTTTTATTTTGTGTACCTAATTTCACTGCTTTCTGTTTTTCCGAACACGGTTTGTGTTGTGGCTGCAGTTTCCGCTGCGGTCTGATGAAATGAAACATACTCTGTTGGAAACAAAAAAAAAAAAAGAGCCTGTGCCATGGTAGCATACATTCCTCCTGTAGGGAACTTTGTAAAGGTCTCAGTTTCTACACATCAACCACACGATGAACAGCCACGGGTCCTCATGGCTGTGTTCACATCGCCAGGCCGAAGTGACTCATCTCATATTTCTCCCGGGTTGTGCGTGCGCAGAAATCAGTCCTGATTTTCAAATGAGATTATTGTCACTTTGGAGTTCTGTCGCCAGATCCGTTTTTTGAGTCTGATGTTGCGAGCCGATTTGACGTGAGTGAGAACGGCCACGTCCGAATCCAAAAACCTTTTTGTTCATACACACGCGCTGAGTGTTGTCTTCACCAACATCCTCAGTAGCAGCGGAGTTAGCTGTAGCTGCAAAGTTAACATGTCAAAATCTCACCTCTACATTTACTGCAATAGCTTCTGTTTCTGTATCGCGTGTCTTCAAAATGTTGTAATCTCACAAATATGTTTTCCGTCGTTCTGATGACACATGTAAAAAAACAAAAAACAAAACGATGTGCACATACATCCGTTCAGAGGACAGTCACAGTTACACGGAAGACGCGGGACACTGACAGGTATCAGTCTGAACCCTCAAAGCTGATTTGTATTCAATCAGAGTATGAATGGTAATGTGAACGTAAAAGTGCACAAGATGCAAAAACAGCCGATGCAGCAAAAGTTTCCAAGACGTTCAGAGAGTCACATTTATGGAACTGAGGTTGGAAAAAAAAATGTCTCGAAACCTACAGAAGTGATGTTCGGTCATTTACATCAAACGTGACACTTACATCCATCACTCGTCAACATGAAACGACAGTGATCTCCAATGTCCACACATTCCATCCTCCACCATCAGAACAGATCAGGACAATCAGATCTCAAACCCAAGGAAAGCAGCGAATCCATAGCCAACAAGCAGTGAGTTGATTTCACAACAAACAGTCCGAGTGTGTTTCGGACAGCAGGTTCAGTGGGTTTGGCTGTTTATTTTTTTTTTGTGTGTTTGTTTTTTTTTTAATGTTAGGATGGATCAGAGCTTCAGGAGCTGAGCTTCTGTAAGTCAGGTTTGAGCAGAGAGATGTTCGGCTGCCACCCTTGAACCTGAGCACACTGACCCCGACTCTGTCTGTGACACTGACAGACGGATGTATTTCACATTTTGTTCGAAACCATGAGGGAAAGGGGCTTTCGTGTCCACAAGATTGACTTTTTTGTTTTTGTTTTGTTCTTCTGTTCTTCTTCTTTTTTATTGGTTCTCATTTATTGTTTCACTACCAGCCTGTAGGTAGGAGGCTTTCTCTTGGCTTCGGCACAACTCTCCCTACAACACTGTAGGAAAATCACTTAATAAAAGAATACTTTTTTTTATAATAGGTAACTATAAGACCATCATTACGCTGTGCGTAACGAATGTACAGAGACAAAAATCGTAGGTATTTTTTGAGGAACAATTAATTTGTTAATGATATGTAGCTATTTAATTGTCGTTTTCCCTTGTCTTCATATTGTAATCATTGCATTTTCTTTTTTTTTGTGTGTTTGAAAAAGTTGATCTTTTTTGTTTATTGAGTTTGTCTTGTTAGGGTTAGAGGTTCAAGTGTAGGAGCACAGAAAAACATACGAAACCACAACGAGCCACTGGTGTCGCTGACAATCGCTACTTCCATTGGTTCCTTATGTTCCACAGTCGTTTGAAGCCGTTCAATCATGTGACATCGGAACAAAAATTCTGCTTGTTTGCGAAATAAAGTTTGCCATTTTTAGCAGACTCTTGATCAGCTTGCCTGTTTTAAATCCCTGGAACAGATTGATGATGTCGCTACTCGACTGGTGCTGCGTGTCGGCCTTTTCCAAAACATTTCCATTGATCTGAAAAATCCACACACAGCACGGTCTTAATCTTTTTGATGAATGACTGGCCGAGGGATGGGAACCAAGAGACGGAGAAAAGATCGAAAACTCATGTTGAATTGAATCTGAATTTTTTTTTAATCTAAAATTATATTTGGTTTATAGTTTGTGTTCTTTTTGTCAATGATGCTGAGACGAACAGCAGCAGCTGAGCTGAAGATGTGAGGCTTTTCATCCGTATGGCATCTTACGTTTATAAACACCGTGAAATGAAGTTGTAGAGATTAATCAAAGACAAGTCGCTCTCTGTCCCACTGTACCACATTTTCCAGGTCCGTTTGTTGTTTTTTTTCTTTTTTTTTTGTTGAAGTGGAAGTAGCATGTACTCGGTGGTAGTTATACTCTGAACTGTAAAAAGAAAAGAAAGCAATTGTATTAAGAAAACAGTCAATTCGTGGCTCTGTGTCTCCTCCTACTGAAAAGGTTTTGGCAGGCCACCTTTTTTGTACGTAAAGTAGCCTTGATGAACAATAAAGTGCTTTTAAACCACTGTCCGAGTGTGTGAGCCTTCATCCCATGGAAGTGCTGCAGTTTGGGGTCCAGTGATGATGATGATGGCAGTGAACAGGTTCATGTGTAGGAGTCAGTAGTTGATGACTTTTATTTGATTTTTTTTACAAATAAAACACTATTGGGCAACAACTTTGGTGTAAACACTTTAATAACAGTTACATTTGATTCCATTTTGTGTGAAAAACCTGAAAGAAGAGAATTAAAAACACAAAACGAAACACAGAGTTATGGAAACCAAAGTCTTGAGTCCTGAGTATAATCTCACATGTACATGATACAAGATACATCTGAAGGTTAAAACAAATCTTACACTGAGATTTAAGACCATTATATCATGGTTCTGGTTGTTTACTTTAAATGATGACTTTAGAATCTCTTCTTGGCTCCACCTTTACGTTTGATCTTTAAAGTAATCTATTCCAGTAAGTTAGTCCACATGATCAGAGTTGTTATTGTTAATAATAATACAAAAGTTACGCATGCGTCGGCACAACTGAAAGATTACATAAACGCCCGTGTCTGTGTCGGATCTCTGACCTTTAACCTCATAGTTGTGTCTCTGGGTTTGTTTTCGTGCAGTAACAGTTGTGCGCTCTGTTGTGTTGCTGCACAGAAACATCTGTGTTTGTGTCGCGTCTCGGGGGCGATGCTGAACAAAGCTGGTTTTAACATTAACTACTTTGTGTAGCACAAACACCAGTCAAGTGGGGGTGGTGGGGGTGGGGGGGTGGAGGAGTGGGGAGTGGATGTGCCGAGATGTCAGCTGTGTTTTGTGTTTTCATATTTCATGCGGAGTCTGAACCGAGCGAGGGAGCAGATGTCGTTTGTCACAGAGCTGCCAAAATACACTCTTCGGCCGATTCGCTCCATGTGCTGAGCGAACACACTCGACCTGACTGCATCGGAGTCTGTGAGAACAAGTACGTGAGTCAGTGAGTGAGTCAGTGAGTGAGTGAGTCAGTGAGTGCTTTGCTAAGTAAAGGACGTTTCGTTTAGCTGGAGGGGGAATTGCTGACTTATCGGTAAAGGTGCAGTCAGCAGGATTGACTCTCTGCGCAAATGGAAAATAGTATGGGAGAGTCCGTTTTCATCGGTGTGCGATCGCCTGAAAGTACGACTCTTCTGATGCCAGCCCCCTTCGCTCAGAGGCGGCCACGTTTCTACGGTAGCCGAGAGTGGACGCACCAAACGCTGACCTTACAAATGACCCTTTACATGTGTATATTACCTTAAAGGCACAGTGCGTACGATTTGGTGACCTCTAGAGGTGAAGTTGTATGTTGCGTCCATCACCTCACCCTTCTGTAACACGCAGGAGAAGCTCTGTTTGACTTCAGTTGTCATTGAAACTCGAAAGATGTTTAGTGCGTCCACTTTGACCGCTGGGAAAACATGGCGGCCCCCGTGGAGAGGAGCCAGGACACAGGTTCTCCTGCATGTTCAGGAGGGGTGAGGGGTGAAGTGAGGGATACACCATGCAACCTCACCTCCAGAGGTCCCCAAATCTTACACACTGCACCTTTAATAGATACATTCCGATAGATTGATATAATGTTTGGATGCAAAAACACGTTTTAAGGAAGTGACACGTGTGAATCCGGAGGAGGACTAAGTGGAGTTTGAAAGCTTCTCAGCATCAAGGAGCTGCAACTGTCTGGGTTTTTGTGGATGTGAAGTTCATCGGGGTTTTCACGAAACCTTCTCTCTCTCTCTCTCTCTCCCTCTGTGACTCTCTCTCTCCCTCTCTGACTCTTTCTC
>JAFBJT010110330.1:29301-33878 GCA_016785325.1 Chascanopsetta lugubris
TGCTGAAAGGAGGCTGATCAGATAAAGGAAGTCGGGGCCAAACCTTCTGCTGCCGCTGATTATTGCTCCCACACCGACACTCGGCGAGCCACGGCCCCACGGCCCCCCGGCCCCACGGCCCCACGGCCCCCCGGCCCCGCGGCGCAGGGCAGCAGACCACAGCTGACTGAAATGTGCCCGACTGAACATTTATGGACGAGTACCGGGAGGCGTTGGTTCGCGATGGGTGTCTGTAACGAGCAGATTTGCCGTTAGTGATTCCTTTTGTCTCTTTACCTCCACCGTGGAGCTCGTCTCTCGGCTCTTCCGTCTCGTCTCGTGACGGATTTCCATTCGTTTGCTTGTTGGGTTACATTTAATTTGAGGTGGATCTTGAAATGACTTTTGTTGGCGATTCCGTTTTCTGGCTCGGCTCCGTTTCCCTTTGTTGTGCTCTATCGCCTCACTACTTTAGTTTATGGCATCTTAGTTTACATTTGCCTTTATTCATTTTACTTTTATCTTGAGGATTCTTGATTCATTGCCCTCCTCACTCCTCTGAGTGTGGCCACCACAACTTTAACACAAAGAACTATAAATCAAATTCTACAAATATAAGAAGCTAAGAAACTAAAAGTTAAATATAAACAGAAAAGGGCAGACGTCGTTTACAGTGTATTATATTGGCGGGTGAACACATCTGATGTGGCTCCATCTCCCAATAATAGAGTTCAAATGTGGTAGTGATTCCTAAGATGCCACAGTCAAACTGTTTTTATTTTTCAAGAGATGTAACTGAGATATTTTAAAGTTAAAATATGAACATTCATTAAAAAATTAGAGCAAATAAATGCATCGTGCGCAGTCACGTTGTCAGATTCCGGCCCCCAGTCTAGAATCAAAGCCTCCAATATATAACATCTACATACAGGAGTGTGTCCTGTGGTGTGTGTGTGCGCGCGCGAGCGCGTGTGTGTGTGTGGCCCCAGAGGGAATCAGACTCGGCTACACAGCCACTGACGGGCGCAGCTATTAAACACACATCTGCTTTACATATTGCAACTGACACCAAAGCACAAAGCGCAGAGACGAGCTTTCATCGTGGCGACTGGCTCCATCCGATATGTAATTAGTGGACCACACAGGGCGAGGTGGTTTATGGCTGCTGGATACAATGGTGACTGTGTGCCGGGCTTTAAAGGGGGAGAAGAGAGGGACGGATCCCGACGCGAGGGGTTTATGTTTCCTTCGGATGATGCGAGTTTTCGTTGGATCCTGGAAAAATGGAAGAACGTCCAGAGGGAGTGGAGACGGACGAGCGAGAGACGTGGTCATCCACTCGGAGCGAAGAGCAAACGGAGACTCGCCGCTCACAGAAACATGGTGACGGTGGCTCCTTCTGTTCCGCAGTGTAAGAGGGTTCTGTCATTAAAGGTGCAGTGTGTACGCTTTCTGTCACTTCACGTCCGCCCTATGGGGGGGCCGCCATGTTTTTACAGTAGCCCAGAGTGGACAAGTGGGGGGGGGGGGGGGGGGGAATAACAGCGCAGCCTGCAGTTCACATTATGCAGGCACAACATGTGTTGGTGTTGTCGGGAAGGGGGGGGGCGGCTTGGACCTTTATGGTCATCTATTGATTGATAATCCTGTATTACTTTTTATGAAGTTAGATCGATGTCTGGAAAGATCTTCTGATGGAGTCTGCGCAGACTTTGGAGATGGCACAGGAAATGCCCCCAGTGAAGCCCCCACGTTGACGTTGGTGGTTTCTGAGCCCTGAAACAAGCCTGATGAATCTATTAATCTGTTCAAATGTCAACGCGGGGCAATTAGCTCCAAGTTCACAAGGAGCCGGCAGCCATGAAAATGTCTCAATTCCTCCGACCCAACGATTTAACATCTGTTCGCCAGGGGGGGAGTTCATTGGATGATTAATGTTAATGAGGGGCGGATGCCTTCTCTTTCATCCCGCCCTCATACGACCCCCCTCAGGGCAGAGTGTACAACGAGGAGGCGGAGGGGGAGGAGGAGGAGGGGGAGGAGGAGGAGTCACACAGACACGACTACATACTCGGGCAAAGAAAGGTTTCGGGGCAAGTCACTACAAGACGGAACTATACGTGTGAACTTAAAGGACGAACGTGTTTTTAAAGTTCCAACTTGTACTTTTTGGGAGAGACAACATTCATTTCTATTGGTGGAAATGGAACATAAATATATACAGTCATTTTACTGGTATTTATGAGATTTATGACCCATTACACTGGAATGAGTCCTTTACGTCGTCTCTCTACCATCAGCACCACACAATGTTTCCAGTGGCCCAGAACAGACAATCACTTTTTGAGTTTTGAGGGCAATCACAGGTTCTCCTTCAAACTGGAAAGAGCAGAGTAAGCTGAGGGCCGGCAACATGCAACTTCACCGGGATACGTCGGTGCATCGATGGGTTCGTTTCCCTCAAATGAACCCGCTGATGTACAGTATATTTACACGAGGAGCCGCCATGTTTTTACAGTGGCCCAGAGTGGACGTACCTACCCGTCTTTTGAGGTGTCAGTGACAGCTGAAGTCTACCATTGGGGTGAGGTGATGGATCTGTTTTCAGGGCTGCTTTCTTTTTGCCATTCCTCTTGTTGAAACACTCGCAAAACACAAACCTAACAATGGCCCAAACATCGCGTCTGTGTTTTTTCTGCTCAACTCACGATGGTAAACACATCTCTACACAACCCCCGAATAACACAGCCGCTCGCACACCAACAATACACATGAATCTCGCACTACACAAACACAACCAAATGAGCCATGGGCCGAGGCCAGCTGGATGTAAATAAATAATGCTGCCCGGGTGTAGCCTTCCCTGGGATTCGGTTTCCAGTGCGGACGAGTATTCAGCTGTGAAATGGCAGCACTTTGAAGTGCAGAAGTGTGACAAAGTTCACCGTCACCTGAGGCGGGAGAAAACTTTATCTGGTGTAACTGGAACCTGAGACTTTAATCTGGGAAGAGGAAAAAAAAAAAAAACAACCCAAAAAAACCCTCTGTACTCGTCTGTGAAATGGTGCAGATAAATCGGGGGGAGCTCGAGTTCCAACCCCTTCACTCTGGAGGTGTTTCCGTGAGGATGTCAATACTCCTGATGATCGACTGACTCCATTCGTCTCATTCATCTCGTCTATTTATCTACTCTATCGAGTCCAGCCGAGGGAAAATATTTCGAATTTTCTTGATGTTGCGCGGGTGGAGGAAGGCTGTTCTAGGTACTTGTTTGATATACGGATCAAATGATCAAAGTCCCGGTCAAACACGACACAAAGGGTCCTCACAGTAGAGCAGGGGACTGGGCTGATGTCCTCTTGGGTCAGTGTCCGATTGGACGGTGGCTTTGGCCCAGAGACTATGTCCCTAGTTTCTGTCTGACTTTGGAAGTCAAGAACCCTGGTTCCTCCAGGTGTGAATTTCTCTAAGACAATCCGACAGTTGATTTAAAAGGTTTAAGTCATCAGGCTTCGTAGCTAAGTACAACAGGGTGTCGTCTGCATATGTGTTGATTCGTGTAAAAGGGCAACAATGTCTGCACCTCAGAGGACCGTCATGTTCACGAGTTACGAACTATCAAACCATCTCTGCGGCGAGAGATCATTTGACAGGTGATATACGATTGTGGCCGCGTAGAACTCGTGACTTAGGCCACACCCGTCCTCGAACCCAGTTGATCAGTCTGATCTTGGCGACACACCTGCAACCTTTGGCGACCACATCTTACGGTTATGAAACGAACGTGGAGACAAATACAGACACGCACGCAAACACCTGCCAATTTTCCGAAAACCACCGCTGCGGTACTTCCCGTTACAGAGAGTGTTTTCAGGAACACATTTAGCCACAATGACAAGCGTACATGTGCGCACACACACACACGCACACACACGCACACACACACACACACACACACTCAGAGAGGGATACAGCGCAGTGATAACAACAAAGTCCTCAGCTAGTATTACCTGACTTTGTCGTTCACGGGTTGGGTGCCGATACAAAAGCACAATGCTTTCATTACCAGGGAGATAAGTCTATTTGAGGTTTTAATCTCTCGGCTGTCATTTCACATCTATTCTTGCCCGACCGAAAATAAAACGCTGCTGGAAATGAAATTGCCTCGATAAATACCCAGACTTAATTCTGGTCTGGGAAGACAATGTGTCATGTTCCAGTAAAAAAGACTAAAAGGCATTGAGGTCAGTGATCGCTGCATAGTCTTCTCCCCCAGGAACACACTTGAATGTTCAACCACACACTCACACACACACACGTGCGCGCGCGTAACTATACGCAACAGATGGGCGGAGAGATGCTGACGACGACGCATCACTAACTACATCAGCAGAGAAAATGACCTCATGCAGCCGAACACATCAGCTGCTGCTGCCGAGCGTCACATTCCCCAGCACATTCCGGCATTCCCCGAGGACATTCCTGCACAGAGTAGCCTGAATCTACAGCAGAGGAAACCCTTTAATGGAGGGTGAGAAAGGTGAAGAGGGCAGGGGGGGGGAGGGGGGAGGGGGGGGGGGGCAAAGTCGTTACAAAGT
>JAFBJT010110331.1:17204-33403 GCA_016785325.1 Chascanopsetta lugubris
CAAAGGACACCCCCCCTGGGTTCCATGGCAACCCCCCGGGGTTCAATTAAAGGTGCAATGTGTAGGATTTAGGGAAATTGCATGTTCCAAGCATGATTTAGAAATATATATATATATATATATAATTCAAGAATCATTAAGAGAAAAAAACATACATCCAGATGATTGTACACTCATTAAAACAACTATGTAATTATTTTAATTTCCATTTTGATTGAATAGAATTATTAATTCAAGTATAATTAATTGCACATAAAAATGTTGCACACTGACCCTTTAAAAAAAAATTTGCTTTACAAAATGACCAATAGTGTATAATTATATATTTTTTGATATTCAAAAATATATACAATGATTAATATTAGTAAATGAAAATACCCTGAAGTATTTGTGTGATATGTTAAATCTGTGTATTTCCTGTGTGTCAGAAACTTTATTCATCCACTTGTTTGCAGCTGTGATTTGTAGTTTCAGCCTCAGCAGCTTTGTGTCTGCAGGCCTGTATCATTTCTCTCTCTCTCTCTCTCTGTATCTCTGCCTCGCCCGCCCACCCTCCCTCTCTCTCCTCGGTGCCTGGCAGCCGCCGCACCGACCTCAGCGGCTCCACTCTGAGGGTGAGCGATGGCCTGCTGTCAGCGTTGCATGCCCCCGGTGAAAGAGCCAAGTCTTATTAAAGCTGCACCGAGCCGGGACGTATACACCCTCCTCCATTTGTGGGTTTTTTATTTTATTTTTTAAATCTAAATTAGAAAAGAGAGGAGGAGGAAAACATCTCCATAAACATACATCCACTCCTGTCATCCCTAATGGAGGAAATGGTGATTTGTAGCTGATTAAAGTTGCAGTAAATCAAGTGTTATTGCGCCCTTCGGAATAAAAGCCGGTTAAATCAAAAGCTTTTATCGATTCAACGCGTCCGACTGTCAAACGATTCCAGCCGACATTTCGATTTCTTCATTTTACAAAAGTGAAAATCTGAAAATGGGCAAAGTGCCTGCCGGCATCGACCCCACTCTCTGGTAATGTGACAGTCGCTGTTCGGATCAAAACCCACAGTTTGAATCCATAGTTCACTTAAAGGTGCAGTGTGTCAGATTGGGTGACATCTAGTGGTGAAGTAACACGTTGTATCCATCACCTCACTCTTCTGATCATGCAGGAGAACCGGTGGTCGACTTCAGTTGTCATTCAAACTCCAAAGATGTTGAGTACGTCCACTCTGGGCGACTGTAAAAACATGGCGGCCCCCATAGAGAGGACCCGCTCCCTCCGTAAACCCAAATCTTACACACTGCACCTTTAATGATCCAAACTCAAATCTATGTCCTCAGCTACAGTCTGTGTAAACAGCCTCATGCAGCTCTGTCTTGGATGTTTGTTTATCGTGGCCATTTCACCCTGCTGCCATTACCCCGGTGTTGTCTCGCTTCCTCATACACACACACACACACACACACACACACACACACACACACACACACACACACACACACACACACACACACACACACACACACACACACACACTGCATGAGGAATTGGCAAACAGGATCTGACACTGTGTAGTGTCTGAAATTCTTTAGACTGCGACAGAGAGTTACTGTCGACCCATAAAAAACCTGTAAGGATTCCTATTATGGAAAAGAGGGCGAGAGAGGGAGAGAGAGCATGAAGACCATTGGCCGAGGCGACTTGGGGGAGGAGAGACAAGCTAAGGCATCAGCTCTGTGACACACCCCCCCCCCCCCCCCCCCCCCCCCCCATGTTGTGGATCAGGACTGTTCATTTTAAGATCAACACGCGAATACTAACAATTGAAGCTACTTTTTTTTTTTTTTTAAAGCTAAAGTGTATATTTTTTATTTAACATTTTAATTCAATTCAATCTTTTAACAAAACTTTTTTTCCCCTTTTTTTTTTTTTTTTTTTTAAATCTCTAGATCTAGATCTTCCAGCTTTGATCAATTCTTATTGGTCAAATGCAAAATGTCCTCCTCAGCAGTACATCGACCATCCTGTCGTTTAGACTCACTTCCTTGTTTCAGTGGCTTAAATAATGTTTGTGTCCCTCACAGGTTCATCGTGTTTGTAACATACCAGATGTACTATGACTATCCTCCGCCCACATACCTGGAGTATCCCATCCTCATCGCTCAGGGTGAGTCCTTCTCGGCGCAGCACCCGTCTTGAGGGCACTGTGGTGAAACTGAGATACACAGAACTTGACAAGTTCCATCACATACTTCTGTTGTTTTTTTAAGCCATAAAATGTGCTTTTGTACTTTGGATTTTTTTTTTTTTTTACCTCAGTGATATATGTAACTGTAACGAACTGTAGCAACACCAGAGACCAGTGACCTCTCACACTGAGTGTTATTATTGATCCTCCCGCGCAGGAAACACAATACTGTATTTTTAACTTTGTTCGTAAACATCAATTAGCTGATTATTGGAATAGTTGGCAACTAATTAGGCAATGGAATTATTCACACCTGCATAAAACTATGTCGCATGTCTCCTATAGGGGGCAGCAAATGCATTACAATGCATATAGTATTTACTGGTTTGATTATGAAGTCGAGCACTGTCTAAGAATACGGGATGTTTTTCTGTTTGTTTTTTTTTACGGGCTCATTTAGGGGAACTGAAAACAATAACACACATAAGTGATAATGAAAATCTCAGTATTTGATTGTTTTGTAAAAATTCTTAACCTGTAGAAGTGGCACTGCACCTTTAATTGAAAAAAACAAAAAACAAAAAGTGACTGAAAAAAAGGGCTGCGTTTTAGTTGCAGTACCACAGGTGACCACAGTGGTGGTGCTGCTGCTGCGTCCCGTTGTGTGAAAGCGTCCGTGGTCCTAACCCGCTCTGTGTCCGCAGACGTGGTGGTCCTCCTCCTCATCCTCCACTACGGCGGCAAACTGCAGCACGGCCTCGTCTACGCCCTGGTGTATCCTTCCGCCGCGCCCCGTCACTTCCTGCTGACGGCGTGGCCGTAGAGAGCCGGCGGGCGCGCGCCTCCGGCGCCGTCACGCGTTGTTACCTTGACTCGGTGTGCGCAGGTTCGTCGGAGGCTGGCGGCTCCTCACCGTGGACAAGTGGATCGTGGACCTGGCCATGGTAACGCCACAGCCGCCGATCAGCAGTCAGCATGTCAGGGAGTAAGCAGAGGGACGGTGTCATGGGTCGGGAGTAACGAGGCCCCCCAACAGGAAGTTACCCAGAAGTCATTGCACCTCGAAAAACAATTTTTTCCAATTTCCAGTGAATCAGGTAAAGGTGCAGTGTGAAGGATTCAGGACGATCCAGCAAAAGAAATGGGTGCGTCGTTACCTTCATTACCTCAGAACAGGGGGTGTCAAACTGGTTTCGGTTCAGGGGTTCACATACGGCCCGATTGAACCTTGAGGGGGGCAGGGGCATTAAAGGTGCAGTGTGTGTGAAAAAACAATGACTGACTGACATTTTCAGTCTAACGCAGTTTAGCCTGCACGCTGAGAAGCGTGAGGTGATGGGTATAACATGCACCTCTGGATGTCACCAATTCTGACACACTGCACCTTTAAGACACACACACACACTTTACTCCTCCTCCTCTTCTTCTTCGTAACTCCCCAATTCCAAGTGGCATGGACTCCCCCTAGTGTCCTGGCATAGTGAGCGCAGGTCAATAAACCAACATCTCAACATCTCCTCTGTGCGTTTTGCACTTTGCACAGTCGTCCCTCTGGTGGGCCGGTTCTGGCCCGTGGGCCGGTTCTGGCCCGTGGGCCGTGTGTTTGACACCCCTGCCTTAGAACGACAGCCCCAGTCCGTGTGATGAAAACAGGCTAAAATGATTTAAACTATCTTTGAGAAAATTACTTACATGTCGTGACTTGTTGGCGCAGTCCGTGTCCTATTTGCGAACATGGAGGAGGCAGGTTATTTTATTTTTTATTTCGTCCAATGATTAAAGTCTGTTTCTCTTATGTTGGATGTAGGTGTTGAAAATTCTCTCTCTCTCTCTCGCTCTCTCTCTCACACAGAGCCTGTGCACTTTAATCAGTGCATTCAGCAAATTTGCACAGCTGCAGTGTCTGTGGCAATCCAAGGATGCCGGGCAGGTTAGCGCCCTCTCCTGGGGGATGGCCACCTACACATGCGTGGGTGAGTGCAATCTGAGAGGATGATTAAAAAACATTAAATCCTTCCACAGCACTTAATCAATTGATGAGATCTTTTCTCTGAACTCCCTCAAGTAGCGTTCGAGTTCATGACTATGCATTCGAGTGTTTACCCAGACTCTAACTGAATAAATCAGCAATTCATCACTTCATTAATCAAATATTTCTCTCTCTCTCTGATAAAAAGGCTCATTAAGTCGTCTGCCTCTTTGTTTTCAGTGCGCATCTACACCACCATGGTGACAACTGGAGACATGCAGGGTGAGGGGCTCGAATTACAAACCCAGTGGGATCCATCACATCCCAGACAGGGATGTGTGGTGGAAACAGATTTGTTCTCTAAATTGAGACACATCCGAGACACTTGGGAGGTTTTTTTTAAAGGTGCAGTGTGTAAGATTTGGTGCCGCCTGGAGGTGAAGTTGCATGCCGTATCCATCACCTCTCCCTCACCCTTCCGAGCATGCGGGAGAACCGATGGTGGAGGTCAGAAGTCATTAAAACAAGATGTTTAGCACATTTTTTACGACCGTAAAAACATGGCGGCCTCCAAAGAGAGGACCCGCTCCTCGTGTAAATATACATGATATACAATATACAGATTGCCCTGCATGCTCATTCAAGGGTCATGGAAAAAAATGAAACATTTAGATGGTAAAAAGTTCATGAAGATGTCTGTATATAATTGTTTTGTAATATTTTTTAAAAAATCAACAAAATATTACACATTGCACCTTTAATGCTAATCACCACGGCAACAGCAATCATAGAATCTCTGCCTCTTTTGCAAGTTTTCTTTAAATAGCACCGCATTTGTTTTGTTGCAGCAATGCTTGACATTAAGCTTTTATTTTGAAAAGGTTGGTAGATAGATTTTAATTGCTTATCAGACCCCCTCAGTAAGTCATTGTAAGAAAATTCAGCTTTCACTTTATGAAAAAAAAAATCGACTTTCATTGAAAATAAACCAGGTAGGATGAACAGAACGTTTTTAAATGTCATCTGTCGGTGCTCGTTGACCGTTTCCTCTCCGTTTGTCTCATCACCTCTCTCTCCCTGCGTCACAGTTCTGGTGCGGTTCGTGGCCATGACCCTCCTGAACCTGTGGGTGGTGTTCACCGTGCTCCACTACCAGAGACGGAGCAGCAGCAGCAGCTCCAAGAAACAAGAGTAACAGCGCCGAGAACTGGATCCCAAGGCCGGACAGTTTATTCAGGGTCACTGTGACACTGTGGTGAAACTGAGATACACAAAACTTGACAAGTTACATCACATACTTCGGTTGTTTTTAAGCCATAAAATGTGCTTTTGTACTTTAGATTTTTTTTTACCTCAGTGATATATGTAACTACACACATCCCAGACACCTTTGTTGCAACACCAGAGACCAATGACCTCTCACATGGAGTGTTATTATTGATCCTCCCGCTCAGGAAACACAATACTGTATTTGTAACTGTTTTATAAGAACATTTCCAAACTACTCCAATAAATCATTGTCTTACACTCGTGTCGGAGAAATGATCTGAAACCAAAAAGGCACATCCATGTCTTTATTGTTGAAGTGGTTATTATTACTATTATTATTATAGAGCTGTTTGGTAGCAAACATGCAAACTGGATGTAGAGCCCTTAAATACAAAGTGGACAAAGGCTGTATAAATAATATCATGTGCACCATATGGCATGTAAAATATATACTGTGTATATTTATAAGTAAAAAAAACATGCTTCTTGGTTAAAGGAGAGCACTCGGCACACACACGTACACACACTCACAGTTTACTCTCCAGCTGCTATATAATCCACATACACACAACAACGTGCCCAAACTCAGAGTTTGGTTAC
Source organism: Chascanopsetta lugubris (assembly GCA_016785325.1). Classification (NCBI taxonomy): domain Eukaryota; kingdom Metazoa; phylum Chordata; class Actinopteri; order Pleuronectiformes; family Bothidae; genus Chascanopsetta; species Chascanopsetta lugubris. The sequence continues at coordinate 23,222 of JAFBJT010110331.1, forward strand.
TTTAATACAAAAATATCAGAACAAACACTTAAAAAAACGTTTCAATCGAATAGTGCTGCTCAGTTTTTTGGACTGATGGGACATGATTGCATACCATCTGCTTCTCTGTGTTCAATCCCCCCCGCCCCCCGCCCCCCCGTGTCTAGACTAGGCGTGATAATAGGTGGAGGCCTGTGGGTGGGAGGAGCCCTCAAAAGTGTGTGAGGGCTGAAAATGCAAAAACACATGCACTCAGAGTGGTGGGCGATGAAAGGTCAGTCAAGTATGTTTGAAAGTAAATGCCTGTTAGTCGTCACTGGTGAAAGCCCCAGATATACATTCACAACAACAAAAACAACATAATACCGTGTGCCCCGCCCCCTACCCAGACTTCAGTAAACGTCATCCTTCAGAATCAACAGTGCAGGTTTGATTATGGGATTGTGAGGATTTTTCACCTACTACTTCAGAGCGCAAACACAGCCAGAAATCTGAATGAGAGGCAGCAGCAGCAGCAGCGGCAGCGGCAGCAGCAGCAGCAGCAGCAGCAGCAGCAGCAGCAGCAGCGGCGGCGGCGGCGGCGGCGGCTCTGGGAATCTGGAACCTCACGTTGACTTTCCCAGAAGTCGCAGCTGCTGGTTGGCTTTAAGTACCTCATTCAAGTTTCTGGGACCCTGCGTGGACACGCCCCTGAAAAGCAGAACAGTGAGAAGCAGCTTCGGAAATCAAAGGAGTTTGAGTGAGCACAGACAGACACTGTACCTGGGGCAACAAAACAGAATCTCCTGGGGATAGTGTTCCCCTAGTTTAACCCTTCATTTGGTTTCACAATCCTTAAATACACAAAATCCTTTGTTTTCTTTATATGGCCACGAGAATATCCAAAGTGGGAGGAGTTTCCTATCAGGCAGCGTGTCCCGGGTAGAAGCGATGAGGTAAGTGAGTCCCCCCCCCCCCTGCCCCCCACCCCCAAACCTCTTGTGAGTCCCGCTCAGGTTTACAAGAGCTGTGTTGTGTCCTGTGGCGGCCTCCTCCACCCATCACACACACACACCGGTTTGTTCTAGTCAGGGGGCTCAGGGGGGGGGGGGGAGCTAATATGCTAGCACGCTTGTTTGTGACTCGCTCCGGTGGCAGCGGGGCGGGGGCAAAGGTGGGGCTGGGCGGGGTATGGGTATAGAAGTGATGTGGTAGTTCAGCGTGCTGATCTGCAAACAGAGCTTTGTGTACAAAGTCTTTGATTGAAGAGGAAACACATCCCACCACCTCCAAGACGCACCACACTCCCCCAGCAAGGTTAACTGGAAGAGGAGAGACAAACAGACACAGGGTTAGAGTCAGGGAGAAGATGAAGAGGTTGAACTTGAGCTTATCAAAAGTTATCACTTTAAAGGTGCAGTGTGTAGGATCTGGTGATATCTAGAGGGGACGTTGCATGTTGGGGTCCATCACCTCACCCCCACCCTTCTGAGCATGCAGGAGAACCGATGGTGGACTTCAGTTGTCATTAAATAAATAAAAATATATATATGTATGTATGGCCTCCATGGAGAGGACGGGCTCCTCATGTAAATATACATTCATTGAGTCGTTGAAGGGTAATGGAAAAAAAAAACATTTCGGTGATTGTAAAGTCATGACAATGTCGGTCTGTATTCAGGGGCGTGGTTGGGAGTTTTGAACTGGGCTGTAACTGGTACTCAAGTACTTATTTTTGTGCATATGAGCCAATGCTTTGCACTAAAAAGCCATTGGTGAAGTCATGAAAAACAGTCATGAACATTGTTAAACAAAGGCCTCCCTGATCAACATTGGCCAGACAGGATTAACCTGTTATTGGTCTGGAATGCCACCAATAACCCACCCAATGGAACCTACCCCCAAAACTTCATGCCTCAAGTAAAATCTGTTCTATTTAAACATTTGTGTATGAACAAATTAGAGTTATTCACTTGCATTCCTGAACAGAACATTTTGTTTGAGTGGTTGAACATTTAATTTAATTTCTGATTTCTCAGAGCAGCCCAGCGAGCCGGCTCAAATTTGGGTATAAAAAGGTGAATTCAGTTTGAAATTCCTCATTCCTGTTGAAAACGGTAAAACGTCGGGATTGTGTATTCACCATTACGGAAACATAAATGATTTTGGTAATTACCAGTGCTGTTCATTTAGAGCAACCTGACTTTGGGTGGTGGTCTAATACATTTGTCTCCCAGGGCTCCAACAAGAAATCAACTGATTGTAATCAATTATACATTTAGTTGGCCACTGGTTGGCAATTGGGTCGATTTAAAGTCATTGCACACAGAAAAAATAAAGAAATCAAATCATTGCACACAAGAATTTTGAAAGAATGCATGTTGTTTTTGAATAAAATCTTAGAAAGAATACAAATTGCAATGTCAGATTTTCACTCAGGAGTCAATGTTTACACACCCTGTGGTGAAGTGATTCCAGTGTAACCATTTCCCTCACAGTGAAGTCACATGCACAGGTTCCAACATTCAGTGTGTGCCAACACATCACCCCCAGTCTCCCCACACCCACGGGGGAAAAACACACACAACCAGGAAGTGGAAGAGTGGAAAACATGTGGCTGAAGGCAAAGAATGTGAGAGGTCATGACTTGTACCAGTGTCCACTGTCGGATTCTCCTCGCCTCATTTTGAAGCCGTTTGACCTGCGAGGGCTGAGGTCAGAGAGCGCACGGTCACGCCGGGCGAGACAAGAATCTTTAACAGGACGATGTGACCGCAGAGGAGCACAAACATCCCATAACAGCTTTACAAAGATTGTATGGACGTCACCCCCAATGTAAACACGAGGGCTCGTTCGAATGTGACAGCTACATAAACAACAAGGACAAAGAGAATATATAGATATAGGCTGATAACGTCGTACTCTATTCCTGCCAATATAAATCATTTACACGCTGGTCCAATGAGAAGAGCTGAACAAGATATTTTAGTTATTGGACCTCAAAATGGTTGCCATGACGACAGAGTACTCGGTGTCTGAATAGGTATCCGCTTGAAGTCCGTTTGTGCATATTCATACACAAAAGCTGCGTTAAAACTCAAATGGGACTAAGACAAAAGGAGCTGTGTGGACATCATGCAAATTTGGAAGGGACATGATTTGTTTGAAAAGGTGCTGTGCGTAAGATTTGGTGACATCTAGTGGTGAAGCCGCACGTAGCATCCATCACCTCGCCCTCACCCTTCCCAGCATGCAGGAGAACCTGTGGTCGACTCCAGTTGTCATTCAAACTCAAATAATGTTTATTACGTCCAGTCTGGGGCTATTGTAAAAACATGGCCGCCCCCGTGGTGCGGACCGGCTCCTCGTGTAAATATACATTAATGGGCTCATGTAAGGGCCATGGAAATAAAATAAAACATCACAAATGCATGAAATTGTCAGTATGTAACTATTTTATAATATTTTTCCGACGAAAATGACCAAAATCTTACACACTGCACCTTTGAAACAAAAATTAAAGTGGGTGTGGCCAGCACAGCACGAGTCCACGAGGAAGTCTTTCCATCCTAAATCCTCCACTGCCACTGCAATCACTGCAATCACTGCACTGCACACACAGTGTTACCACATGAGGTCATCAGAAATGAATAGAGGTACAATCGTCATCGATATCGTCCAGGGCCCAGTGCCAGTCCTGGAAGCCCAGGTCGTTCAATCTGAAAGGGGGGAGATGAGCTCTGACGGCCAGGTAACAATCACTGTGGGAGTGGCAGCAGCTCGTGGCGTGTTACATGAAGGGAGGCTCCACAACAACACGTGCCCGAGGAGGCGGGACCACAATGGGTGTCTCAACTTCTCCCATGGGGCTGCATTTAGAAACCATGGTAACATGCGTAATGCTGTATAGGTGGTATTTACATGTGTGTAAATAAATGGAATGCCGTAGAATCTTAAGTCACATGGATAAAGGGCAGTGGGTGGTTCTTTTTCAGAATATTCTAATTGGAACGTTTTGATCCAGAGAAGAGCGGATACACCGATACCAGAGAGTAACCTTTGATCAGAAGGTACAATTCCAGAACAATGCTGAAAGTAAGTACACATGTCAAATTATCTAATTTATAAAAAATAAAAAAAACAATGAAACTATACACCAAGTCAATGGAATGCTGAATTTTCTAAGTCTCATGTAAAGGTGCAGTGTGTAACATAGTAAATACTACAATTTTCTTTGAGAAAAAAGACCAAAATCTAACACACTGCACCTTTAAAGAGCATTACCTGGCCAGTGTGTCCCAAAACATACACCTAAAATAATCGAAGCTCACTAGTGTCCAAAACAAAGTCTTGATGAACGTCACGTCTACCTGCTCTTGCTGGTGGGCAGCTGTCGACTGGGCCTCCTCATGGACTGGCTGGGCTGGACCTTCATGGAGGCGCGCGGCGAGGAACGTGCAAAGTGCTCTGGCGGTGGAGGCTTCTTGGGAATCTTCTTGACGAGCCGGCTGACCCACTTCTGCTGATCCTCCTGCGACATGGCGAGCAGGAGCAGGTTCTTTGCGCTGGACACGTCGTAGTTAACTGGGGAGAGAGAGAGAGAAATCAATAGTTACCTTCAATGCATAGCAGCTATAATACAGAGAAGAGTTTTCAGTGATCGGAACCCTCAGCGCTGCAGGTTATGGAATGTGTATAAAGACGGACGTAGCGTCCGCGACGTCACCCATTGGTTTGAGAGGAGCGGATTTGGGGCAAATTGTGGGCGGGGTCCCTCGTCGCCATCTTGTCCTTAACCCTCGGAGCAGATGCATTGTAAACTCTCCGTCTCTACCCCTGTAGCTCCTACCTTTGCAAGGGGCGATGATCTCCTCCTTCTTGTCCATGTGGTCTTTGTGGCACTTGATGTGGCAGCGCCGACACTCCAGGGCGGGTGGCGGCTTGAACACGTTCCACAGCGGCTTGGTGCACGCCTCGCAGTTGGTGGGGAAGTGGTAGAGCGTGGGGATGAACTCGTGGCCCTTGTGGCAGAAGTAGCTGGACTTTTCCCCGATGGGCAGCGCCTCCAGCTCCTGCTCCTTCTTGCTCTCGCCTTCGTTGGCATAAAGGATCTGCACAATACAGGACATGGGGATAGGGGGGTTACTATATATATATATATTTTTTCATAATAATTATTTTATTAAAGTTTCTCATTTTGTCAATTCATTTGTTTACAATTAGTTTGACAAATGAAGAAAAACATGCACGTGGCAGCACTGCCATGACAGACATACACATTTAAACCATGTCAAACTGGGATTTAACAAAAGTAAAGAGATGAAACAAAGTAAACTTTCACTGCATCATCAAGTGAGGTTGGAAAAGAATAAATGAATGGCCTCCATCAATTTAGCAGTTTTACAGAAATCAATATATACATATATATAAAGACAAGGCTTGAAAATTTATTAGTTGATAGATTAAATAAATAAGTATCATGAAGAGAAAATAGGTAAAAGAGGAAATAAAATTAATGAGAATAACTGAAATTCAAAAAGGATAAATCAATTAAAAAGGAAGAAAAATGGAGGGGAATCATATTGATAAGTAGATAATGAACTAAATGGATAGAGAAAAATAAACCAAAAGGTGGTATGTATAAGGAGATATAGGGTAAAGATGTGGGAACCATTTAGCTCGAATTGTCTGTGGCGAATTTCTTTGAGTAGTAAATAGAGGGGTAATTTATATACATATATATATATATATACAGTATACACACACACACATATGTATATATATATATATATACACATATATATATATATGGTTCAGAGGGTGACAAAATGTAATGAGAGTGACCTGGAATATCCTGGGAATCTCTTTGGCGTCAGCGCGGTACACATCAGTCTGAGTGACAGGCCTCACATGGAAGAGTTTGCTGTGCGAAGGGGAAAAAAAGTCTTCATTAATAAAAACTTCAGTGGTGCAGACCATGACATGTAAGAAGTGTCGTCCCACTCACTCTATATCCAGCACCATGCAGGGGATGGACTGCTCTCTGTCCTGCTCACTGTTGTAGAAGAGGATTTTCTTGCTGCTCACGACGACATACTGAGAGCAGAGGAGAGCATGTGTCACGATGACAGGGGATGGCTGAGCGCCACAGAGTAACACTTCCCCATCTTCCCTCATACCTTTTTCTCCCATCCAAACTTCTTGGTGTTGTTTCTCACAGGGAGAGAGAGCCAGCCTTCAAGTCTGGTTTCTAAAAGAGGGGAAAGAGAAATCTTTGATTGAATAATCTGCCGGATTCACAGGACACGTGGCAGCTCAGCTATCACACCCAGTCATGTATTAGGGGTTTTTTCAACTGAGCTAAACCTGCTACGTTATGTCTAAGAAGTACCAGCGCAAAGTCATTGTGTTGTAAGCAGCACAAAGTAAATACGACAGTTGGAAGAGGATCATGGGAGAACCGCCACCACATCAACACTTACTGTTGTGCTTTATGGCGACAGTTGAAAAAACAAAACGAAAAAAAACAGCTCATAGCCGCCACAAGTACGATATACGGAACAATACGCGAGTCAAAACAATGCTGCCAGTTCAAATGTAGTCTACGTATGGCTGTGTGGACTCAAAGCTGTGGATCTCTGCAGTTACATCAGACCAACACTAGAGGGTATCTAAGTGAAACTGTGGTGGCAGTAGAGTTTGGCTCCTTGCTATTGACCACTATATTCAGCTGAGTCCATGTTTCCACTCACTTCAAGCAGAGAGAAGGAGGAGAGTCAGGAAATGCAACAGTACTAAGCAGACTCATCACAGCCTCGCAGCCGGGGTTACCATGACGAATTTTCAGATTTTTGCTGAGTCAGCCGTAGCTTCGATGCAGAAGTATGAATTGTCTTCACTTGAACTGTAATGCTGTGAGAATAAAGTGACAGACAAAAGGCCTGACTTTTTCTGTTTTCCCCGACAGCTGAAGTTTCCTTCAACTGCAGACGTCATGTCATGTCCTCTTCTAACGCTTCTCCGGTATTCTGGGTCGCGAGCTATTTCTACCAGTACACATGGGGCTGTTTTCGGGGTGTCACTGACAGGGTGCCGGTGACACTGCAGCAGGGCCAGAGTGGGATTCGAACCAGTGACCTTTGCTTCCAAAGGCGACTGGTCCAACCACTGACCCACCGCCGCCCTCAAATGCCGATATCGGTCACAATTTGACTTTGCTCTCAAGGGCAAAGCGAAACGGACCGGCACGTTCGAAATAAGTTCTTACCCGTGTACGCGTCGTCGGTATCGAACTCTGGCCCGCTGCTGACACTGGCCGAGTCCATGGATTGAACACTGAGCGACTGCAGGAGGTTCCTCAGCTGCTCGATATCACTGTCCTTACTGTCCAGGGCCATCTGCAGCTCGATGCGCATCTGGCTCTCATCGGCCAGTTGCTGCAAAATGAAGCAACGATAGAGAACAGAAGTGACACACGGGAGACGACGGCAGACACGTGTTCCAAATACACGTGGAGTCATCAGAGCGCACAGAACGTCTGATCGTGGCAGGTGTTTCGTACCGCTTGCATCTCATTGATCTCTCTCTGGTATTTGATGATGGTGCTGTTGAGCTTCTCCTTCTCCGACCTCAGCTCCAGCTGCAGCTTCCTGTTCTCCTTCTCCTTCCGCCGCATATCCGTGTCGTTGCCGCGGCGGCTGCCTCCTCCGCGCACCTCCTTCCTGTTCATGATCTCGGCCAGCTTATTGACGGCCTGCGGGAGAAACACGAGTGTGTGACATTTCATCTCGCTTTGAAAAAGGTGTTGAGTTGGTGATTCAGCACATTAACATCCAACATTCACAACCTTAGTTAGCTCCTCATTTACAAAATCAAGCCTCTAAAATATTGTCGGTTTTGGAATTGCTTTTAAATTTGCCTTTTTATACCACATCAAAATGTTTGAAATGAAGTTGTTTACCTTTTGATTTCAGTATAGCATTTCCTATATTAGCACCAAAGACCTGTGTGCATATTAGTTTCTTTTCATTTTTGATCATTTAATTATAGAGGAAACAGGACTGTGAAATAGAATTAAGTAAAAAAGAGTCAGTGCAATAAGCTCTTTTATTTACTTATACTTTGTGAATTAATTTTGTAAAATGGAGAAATTGGTGAAATAAATGACTGACTATAAACATACAAAACGTTGAAATACAACAACAATAATAATAAATAAAAAAAATAAATGGAAATTTGGGGAAATATTTTAATATATAAATAAAAACTGCTCAACAGAGCACTTCTAAAGTTGAAAATGTGAATATGAATCTTAAAATTGATGAAAAAGATGACAAATGGAATTATGGTTTGTATTATCTTTGAATTCCCACAGTGAGGGGAGATACAACAGATCAAATAAATCTATATAAAGAGGTCAACTCATAATATAATGATTCCAACAATGTACGATCATGTCTTATCTTTGCTTGGGCTGACAACATCTAACAAAACTACCCATCAGCTAAAAGTTCCAAAAGCCTCACCTGAGTTTTCAGCGTCCTCTCACACTGCAGCTGCTTCTCAAACGCCTGCTTCATCTGCCCGATTTGTTGCTCCCAGTTTATTGACTGATCCGACTCTGAGCAAACAAAGACCATAAAAACATTGGTAAAGTGAAGCAAATAACTTTAAAAAGTTAGTCGAGCTAGAAGTGATATACCATCTAATGCCTCCTTCAGTTTGTTGTTGAGCTCCTCTTTCTCATTGGCAAGGTTGGCCACGTCACTGGTCAGGGTGCGATTGGCCTCCTCCAGCTGCAGAAACACCAGGAGGTGAATTACACAAACCATCGGGCCTCGGAGTCAGAGGTCGAAGGTCGGAAGTTTCACGTCACACTCACAGAACCGATGGTGATGTCCTTCTCGGCGAGCTCCTGGCGGTGCCGCGCCATCATCTCCTTCAGCTCCAGCTCTTTCATTATCTTCTCCTTCTCCAGGTCCGAGTACTGCTCCTCTGCGATGGAGCGCGCCAGCTGCTCCGAGTCGGCCTTCGTCAGAGTGATCTCCAGCTGAGCCGCCAATGAGTCCCTGAGAGACGGCACAAAAACGAGAACTGAGCACCAGGGAAACATCTCATTCAAGGGTGCAAATCAACTGTTCAAAGACAATTATGAAAATAGGTTTAACGATAGGGGCATCGGCAGCTGGTCACTGGTTCAAATACCACTCGAAGCCTGATGCGGTGTCACTGCCCCTGACACTGATACCCCCAAAATGGCCCTATGTGTACTGGTAGAAATTCCCGGCGACCCAGATCGCTGGAAAATCAGTTGAAGAAGACATGACTAGTATAACAATAAACAAAAACGACCAGCAGGTGGCGACGCTAGAGGGCAATATTCCCTTTGATACTCAATTAACTACATTAAAAACCAAAGAGTTTATCTAAGGGACATGAGTTAAAACAATGCTCATAGTATGTGCCTTCTTTTCTCCTCAATATAAGAAAATAGATTTTTCATGTAGTCAGTGTCTGTTGGCATTACAGGGCATCATCGCCACCTACTGTTCAGGAGGATGCACGAAAAAATCCTCTTCAAAAGAAATGCATTTCGTAACTACTTTTACAGCTCGCGACCAACAGGTCCGTGGCCCACTTTTAGGCTGAGACCCGCCGGTTGAGAATCACTGGTCTAAAAGGTGCAGTGTGCAAAAGATGATTTTCAATTTCACTTTTGATCAAAATAAAAATACAAATAATTTCACAGACAGGATGGGTGTTGAAGGACAAACTAAGGACGGATTTAACTCTAGGTTTGATAATAACTGAGTCTGTACTGATCTTACAGTGCACATGTGTCACACCTCAAATGTGGCCAACGGGCCAAATGTTGCCCCAAGCTCATTCCACGTGGCCCACGAGGGCATAAAGGCATGTGGTCGTCTGAAAGCCAGAGTCTAAAGCAGACATTGCCCATGAACTCATGCCACTTTTTATGTAGCAATATATTCAGTGGGTTAACATTTTCACATGGATGTAAATGCATAAATAATATTTGCAACTTGAAATGAAAATCAAATATGAAGTTGAAGTTGTTTTACAATTATGTTAAGTGACGATTACATTTAGTTCCACAATTAAACCCATAATGCTGATGTGGCCCTCGGAGAAAATGAGTGTGACACCACTGATATAGTGGAATAAACGGAGATGATTTTCCAGGGAGTGAAGTCACCTCTCTTC
>JAFBJT010110332.1:0-60157 GCA_016785325.1 Chascanopsetta lugubris
ATTTTAATTTATTGTATTGTATTGTATTGTATTGTATTGTATTGTATTGTATTGTTTTTTATTTTATTTTATTTTATTTCATATTATTGTATTTTATTTTAATTTATTGTATTGTATTGTGTTGTATTGTATTCTATTTTATTTTATTTTATTTTATTTTATTTTGATTGATCTTATTTTATTTTTTTCCATTTTATTTTTCATGTCATTTCATTCTATAGTATCGTAATTTATGGTATTGTATTGTATTTTATTTTATATTATTGTATTTTATTTTATTTTGTTTTATAATATTGTATTGTATTGTATTTTAATTTATTTTATTTTATTTTATGTTATTTTATTTTGTTGTTTCTTATTTTATTTCAAATCCTTGTATTTTATTTTAATTTATTGTATTTTATTGTATTGTATTGTATTAATCTTTTATGTTTTATTATTGTATTTTTTTTTAATATTGTTTTATTGTATTGTATTGTATTGTATTGTATCGTATTGTATTTTTTTAATTTAGTATTTCATATTATTGTATTTAATTTTAATTTATGGTATTGTATTGTATAGTATTGTATTCTATTTTTTTATATTATTTTATTTTTTCTTATTTTATTTCATATTATTGTATTTTAATTCATTGTATTGTATTGTATTGTTTTGTATTGTATTGTATTGTATTTTATTTTGTTTTATTTTATTTTATTTCATATTATTGTATTTTATTTTAATTTATTGTATTTTATTTTATGTTATTTTATTTTGTTTTTTCTTATTTTATTTCAAATCCTTGTATTTTATTTTAATTTATTGTATTTTATTGTATTGTATTGTATTATTTTTTTATGTTTTACTATTGTATTTAATTTTTAAATATTGTTTTATTGTATTGTATAGTATTGTATTGTATTGTATTTCATATTATTGTATTTTATTTCTATTTATTGTATTGTATCGTATTTTATTTTACTTTACATTATTTTATTTTATTTTATAGTATTTTGCTATATATTATATTATCATATTGTATTTTACATTATTTTATTTTGATTTATATTATTTTATTTCATTGTTTTCATATGATTGTATTTTATTTTAATTTATTGTATTACATTGTATTATATTGTTTTATATTAAATTTTATTGTATTGTATATTATTTTATTTCATTTTATATTCTTTTGTTTCATTTTATTTTATGTCATTTCATTGTATTGCATTGCATTGTATTGTATATTATTTTATTGCATTGTATTTTATTGTATTGTTTTGTATTTAATTTAATTTAATTTAATTTAATTTAATTTCATATTATTGTATTTTATTTTGATTTATTGTATTGTATTGTAGTATATTGTATTGTATATTATTTTATATTATTTTATTTTATTTTATTTCATATCATTTTATGATATATTATAAAAAAATAAAAAAAAGTCCTCCCTCCTCCCAAATCAAAGGGAGAGGTGTGTCCGGCTGCTGAAACATGAGACTGCTCCTTCTGTCTCAGCATGGGCACAAACATTGCTAAAGGTGAGGTTATCGTTATCCCCTCCACCTTGGAATGCAAGCGCGGATGTTAAATTGCAGACGGTCACTCCACTACAATAGAACTGAATGACTGTGACATCACGTGCTGACGCAGAATGTCCCTGCACCGATCCCTATTCAAGCGGCCGTGTTTGAAGGAAAAACCTGGAGGAGGAAGATGATTGAAAAGGAGGAATAACAGAAAGAAATGGCCATAGGATGAAGTCATTGAAGTCCAGATTCAGACTCAAGTTCTGGTGTTGAATCCAGAACAAAAAACAAATAACAATTTAGCTCTTGGTATTTTGTTGAGAAAATGAATTCACTTTTTTAACCAATTCCATTGGTTGTGGTTTGAAAGTTGCTGGTCACATTTCAATTGTGAAACTAACAAGAAGGTCTAATATACAGTATGTGACAGCTACTTGCTGCTAGATCATCAAAATCCTAAACTGGCATCACCTTTGTATACTTAAAGGTGCAGTGTGTAAGATTTCAGTCACTTTTGTCACTTCTAAAAATATTCCTAAACAATTGCATATGGACATGTTCATTGATTTATAATCACCTTTTATCTATTCCCCCCAAAAAGAGCCAATTAATGTATATTTACATGAGTAGTGGGTCCTCTCTACGGGGGGCACCATGTTTTTACAGTAGCCCATAGTGGACACACTAAACATCTTTTGAGTTTTGAGGAGTCTACCATAGGTTCTCCTGCATGCTCAGAGGGGTGAGGGTGAGGTGATGGATACAACATGCAACTTGCCCTCTAGATGTCAACAAGTCTTACACACTGTACCTTTAATCAATGCAATTACATTTCACATGTGTCCTCTAACCACAGTGACCTCTGGCTGGGGACATTTCTTACTGTCAACAGTGCAAATTGACATTTAATACAGATAGTTAAACTAGGGTTAAACAATGTGCAATCTACGAACCATTAGAAGTGAAATCTACTAAAGCTTGAACTGCGCCTGAAACATACAGTAGAAGAAGCAGACACCAGAGCAGACATCCTTTTCAGTACATTTTACTTTTTTATGTTTTGTAACATGAATCCTCGGCCGTATCTGAAGGGCCTTTTGGGATGCTTTGTCAGTGAAACCTGAGATCAAAACAGCTCCGTGTTAGGGAGCAGTTAAGTAGTATATTTTAGGTTATGTGACGTGTACGTTTCCCATTCACTAAGCAAGAGAAAAAATAATAATTAAAAAAAAGAAAACATTTCTTCAAGACTTAAACAAAGATTCATAAACAGAAAAACAAATGAACAGTGTTGAGGTTCAGCCTTTTGTATCTCTCTACAGGAATGAGGTGATGTGGAGGAAACAGAACACCACTCCACCCCGGCTGAAGAGAGGAGATAACAGTTGGTGCCATCTTTGACCTACGACATGAGAGGGACAGGTCGGATGGAGACCTTGTGGGTACTGCAACGGGTGGGAAGGGTGGCGGGGGCACATGTGGGGAAAGTAAAATGTGAAAGTACACATCCTAAAATAAGACTTCAATGTAAGAATATGCTTTATATGTCTATGTGCAACAGTGATAAAAGGCACGGTAGCACAGTGTGTCATGCTTTGCTAGTTTCCCTTAAATTTAACACGGGAGGTCGAGTGACGGGGCGCCGTCGTTCAGTCTGTGCTCAGATATTGTTGCTTATGGTGCAGAGAGAGGGAGCGCTGCATCATTTCAATGGGAGTCCGTCAGCAGTAAAAGTCAATGGGAGATAAGTGATGTTCATATCTCGAATGAAAAGGACAGCGGACATTGTGTGCTGCCTGACGTACTGTCCCTGAAAGCTTACACTGCCACTGTGAATCATCAGCCTCGCTGCACTCAGGGTGTGTGAGTACATCAAGCAGCGGGACTTGCGCCCTGTGTAACTTTCCTTTTTACTGACTGCCTGACGTTACATAACGCCAACAAATATTCATGTACTTGTTCAATAGTACGGTAATATGCCACTATAGCAAATTATTCAACCTTGAATCACGACTGTGCTCTGATCTTAAACCTACATCTGTTAAACCCTTGTTACACAAACACCATGGTTTTTTGTGCCATGTGAATGTTTTTAAAACTGCAGTGGATAAGATTTCGGTTATTTTTGTCACTTCTAAAAACATTACAAAACAATTACATACAGACGTTTTCACAAATTTATCAACACCTAAATATTTAATTTTTTTCCCATTACCCATAAATGAGCGCATTAATGTATTAATGAGCCCATTAATGTATTAATGTCCTCTCTACGGGAGCCGCCATGTTTTTATAGAAGCCCAGGGTGGACATACTTAAACATCTTCTGAGTTTTAATGACAACTGAAGTGGTGAAGGTGAGGTGATGGACATGCAACTTCACCTCTAGATGTCACCAAATCTTACACACTGCACCTTTAAACCTGCAGTCAAATGACTCTGCAATTGGGTTTTTCATCAGCTCGGCTCCGATCAGCATTTTGAGGTGAATGTCATGTCATATCATGTTCAACCACTTATCCAGTTTTCTGGGTCATGGGGTGTTTCTACCAGCACACATAGGGCCATTGGGGGTATCAGTGGCAGGGCCAGTATCACTGCAGTAAGGTCCAAGTGGGATTCGGAGCAGTGGCCCTTGCATTCAAAGGCTACTGCAATAACCACTGAGCCACTGCCACCCCAATTTTGATGTGAAAACCCAAGTGAGCACAGTAATTTTCTCTTCCACTTCCGTTTTTTGGCCCGCTCACACTACTATGCTAATACTAGTACATGCCTTTAGCCTCATGTCGAAGACATGTACGTAACCATAGCTGTTGGAATCAAAACTTATGTGCAAGTAAACACTACTTTTACTTCATTCGGTCTGTTCAACCCGACTGTAAGGGAACGACTTCTACCAAAGTTTTGAACGCCATCCCAAGTTGTAACAAAAACAAGTTTTGCTAAAACAGTCATGCCTGCATGCTAACAACAAGAAGCTGTATATGTACATCATAGTGTTGCCCCAGAAGTGGTGTGGGGGGGCGGCAAATAGTGAATAGTCGAGGAATTTACGCACTCAGGTCTAACGACAAATGCGAAATGGAGCCAAAGTGATTAGATCCCAAGGAATTGCAGAGTCATTTGACCCATGTGTCAATGTTGATTAAACATTCAAACTACACAAAAAGACCCCGGTGTCTTTATTACCTGTGTGAAAGGGGGATTCAACGGAAGAGGTATCACTTGTTAACCTCATCTAACTGTTACGGTCTTTCACTGAGGAGAAACAAAACTGGAAAACAAACGACAGAGTAAGGATGAAGACTTCAATCTTCCCAATAGTATTTGGCATTTTGTTATCAAAACATACAAAACAGAAAAAAAATAGTAAATGACTACCTATTGAACAGATCCAGTCAACGGCTAGAAAACAAACTCTTTGCTGAGTGTGCAACACAAACAAAAGGTTTTCGAGTCTCACAAAAACAAAGATCTTTGATCGAGTCCCCTATTGCGCAGAACTCAACTACTACAGTGACTGGAGGCGGCAGTGTAAACAAAGACTAGAGGTGTCAGTGTTGGGAGTCATGTGCACCATATCCGGCTTTGATGACATCTCTGTGCAACTCACAACTGCAGTCTGGCTCAAGCAAACCATATCTGTAATGCTACACATGTGTAATTGGAATCAGGGAGCAGTGTTGCAAATGCACTCATTTAACGGGCAAAACCATATCGTTGGCGTTTAACTGGTCACACTTTTTTTGTTCCGATCTACACACTACTTGAGTAAATACCATCACGTCTAATAACACTACTAAAAAAGGATGAAATAAAAAGAATAGAATATGAATAAAAGAGAATATTTGATAAACTATTATGAGAGTAATAATGTTTTTGGTATGGTACAGGGGGGTAGTGAACTCTGTTGGGTGCAGCCCTTTGTTAGCAACTACAATAACCAAAATGTGACGGTGGAAATGACACCGTTTTCTCATTTGAAGTTGCAAGTAGCTCAAAGCAGTCAGTCACCACACTCCAGTTTATCTGGCAACGTTCCATTATTCTCAATTAAGATCTGCAGTTTTATTTTCATTCCTTTATCGGAGGCAAATTACATGAGCACAGATTGCCTGACTGAAATCCATTATTTGTCAGGGGGAAAAAATAGGACGACTACAGTCCTTGCAAAAACCAGAGTAAGATTTTCCCCTCCTGGCATTTCCTGCGAGGCCAGATTAATACCCATTGTTCATAATTCCTCACACTGCTCCAACATAATCTCAAAACTGCACTTCAAGAAAAACGTGTCAACCAAAAAATCCGAAACACGCTTCAAACTAACGAGGGGGAAGAAGAGGGGGGGAGACAGGGGAAGAAGACTGTATTGGCTTCGAGTGTCTAGGTCCTTCCTGCAAATTGTTGGGGGTGCAACTGGGGAGTGGGGCAAGAGGGAGGGGGTCTGGGTTTATGGCGATAGATAGTAAGGACAGGGCGGTGGCGCTGCAATGGCCCCTGTGAGAGTCGACCTCAATGAACGACGAGCGCCCCGGCAGCGTAACTCACGGAGCTCTCATCCCAGTTCCTGCACTCACTCGACTGGGCATAGTTCAGGAAGGACAAGTTCATTTCTAAGCCAGACTTCCTCAGCTCAGCCACCGCCTGCAAAACACAAACACCCATACTGTGATTACACCATGTGAAAAGTGTTTACACAGACACACACACACATTCACATTTTTTTGCTGCTAACAAACGCCTCACAGTTAATCATAAAAGGTGCAGTATGTAAGATTTGGTGACATCTTGAGGTGAAGTTACATGTTGTATCCATCACCTCAGCCTCACCCTTCTGAGCTTACAGACTCAAGCCAAGAAGAAGAAATCAAGGATGGGATTTTGAAGAATCTGGTTTCCTGAAGATAATGTGAGAAGACCTCAATTGTCATTAAAACTCAATAAATGCTTAGTACGTCCCCTCTGGGCTACTGTTAAAACATGGCGGCCTCCATTGAGAGGCCCCACTCCACATGTACTAAATATACAACAATGTGCACATTTAAGGGTCATGGAGAATAATAATATATAATATATTCATGAAAATGTAGGTAATTGTCTTGTACATTTTTAAAGGGGTGACAAAAATGGCCAAATATTTCACACTGCACCTTTAAATGCAGCATACTTGCGATGACGACATATGACAGTAGCAATACACGTTAAAATTGGCATACATGATTACAACACTCTCACTGCACTTTAGGGTGCAGACAGAGAACGCCCCACATGTGAGCTAAAAGAGGGACCACATCATCAAACTCCAATAACACTGTGTGAAGTTGCCATTCTGCACGTTATTGTACATATCCCTGGCATTGCCGACATGTTGTTACCATGCAATGTTTCAGTGTTTAAATTATATTCTTTTCATGATTTGTTTCGTGTAGCCCTACCCCAGCTGATGATGTATTGTCTCATGCATAAGAATTGATATTGCTGTAATGTACACTGCCTTGCTGACACGACAACTACCTCCAAACTATACATGTAACTAAAGCGTTATCTATACACTGTAACTTGTACTAGAACAAACAAATGGAAACTACTGTTTTTCCACTATCTGATAAAGAATTCTGGGTTAAGACAGCACAGATCATCCAAAGGACTGGACAATTAGTAACTTAGAGATGACAACCACCATGTCAAATACAGATGAGCCTCTTTCACTTTAGTACTTACGTTTAACAGCACTCCAATCGGGTGACGCCCACAGATGGTATTGCGGTACTTCTTCAAGTAGTTGGTGAAAGACACCGGATCCATCTGCTCTATAATGCCCATGCCCTTCACAAGCAGAGGACAAAGCAAAATAAATGTCATTAAACTTGAATACACCCTCATGATTTTACATTTTATGACTCATAAAACTAAACAGTTTTCAAAAGTGATTACAAACGTCTTTGTCATAATATTCACACAAATACAAGGGACAGTTGCATTCCACTAGTAGTTTTGTTACGTTGCTTTTCTTTTAGAGTAATAGTTACACTAGTTCCTTGTGACACTTTCTTTATGATATTAAAATGACAGCACTTCCTTTGGTTCAATAAATCTAATCAATGAAACAAAAGAAACATCTGCAGCCGGATTGTACTTGTAAAGTTCCTTTCACATGATACATTTAAAGCTACTAAACCAAAGGCCATGGGTGTCACTGTAAACCTTACTATCATTCCAAAATGATTTATCTTTGCTAAACTTTGCTTACTATCATCTGGTTAATATGTTTTAATTGCCATAATAGCTATACATATGGCTACAGACAATCACAAAAGTATATTTGCATATCTTACTCCACAAATGACCTACTTAAATTAAATATCCTTGTTTACCATTTTATCAAGATGCTCGATAGACCTATGGATCTCCCCTTGAGACTCATCGTAGTATAGGTAGCGGAATCGTTGACCTTGAAAGTAGAGATGAACTTTAGGGGGGGAAGCAATACATCGCCTTTACAATGTCTGAGACTGAGTAAGCCTGAGAGGAGGGACACTATTTTCAGTGATTGGTTGTATTTGTCAGTACCTACCCCAGTGGCAGAAGTCAGATGAGATGATGAAGAGGTTGGAAGGATCTGCCAGATACTTGCTGAGCAGCTTCCCATATTCCTGTTCCTTGGATTCACTCAGTGCACCCACGAGCACAGGGACGATGCTAAACTCATCTTTGTGGCTGAAACATCAGACAACGACATCAGCCGTCAGTGGAAATCAAATCTGACGCGAGGATGGATCAGTGAAATGCGCTGTGAAAACTACTACCTATGGTACAAGAGTGTTCAGTTTTCATACTTGACATGAAACTATAGTTAAAAGGTGCAGTGTGTAAGATTTCAGAGATGTGTCCCTTCAAAAAATATTCCAAAACCATGACATCTGGACATTTTCATTGATTTATAATCACCTAAATGTTTTTCCCCCTTTACCCTTAACTGAGCCCATTAATGTATATTTACACCAGGAGCAAGTCCACATCATGGGGTAGCCATGTTTCTACAATAGCCTAGAGTGGACATAATAAACATCTTTTGAGTTTTAATGACAACTGAAGTCTACCATAGGGTCTCCTGCATGCTCAGAAGGGTGAGGGTGAGATGATGGATACAATAAGCCATTTCATCTCGAGATGTCACCAAATCTGACACACTGCACCTTTAACATTTGTCTACAGGTTTCAGTTACACTTCATTCTACTTGATCCCTGCTTTTCTGACCCCAGGAAACGTCATTGACTCCTGCAAACCCAGCAGAAGGCAGTATCAATAATGCAAATAATACTTTCTGTAAGTCCATGCATCAGTGTTATTCCACTTTACACCAAAGAAACAGTGAAACAACAGGCAACCATTTAAAAACACAATACTGCTACTGCATTCTTGCCTGTTCAACAGTGGTTCATAGCTAAAACAGACATTTCATTCTGTGAGACTATCTACTCTGAGAGCGTATATTGTGTCAATGATTTAACCACTCCTATAAGCATTACCTCTCCATGGCTTTAGCAGTGTAAGGCAAGTGCATTTCAATACTGTGCTCATCTTCATCTGTCTGCAGAGTGATCCGCTCAAACAACCCAGTTTTCCAGAGGTCAGCGTAAACTGTAAAAACAGAGGTGAGTTTCATTTTACTCTGTGACCACGACAACTGATTAAGTCAATTTTGGAGAGCGTTTAAACTGGAGATTGCCTGTAAACCTTTACTGTTCGTGTGAGACTGGGCGACAAACAGACAAAAGTAATTCAAATGGTCCATACCTTTCCGGTCAATTCTCAGGTCATAGAGAGGTGTTCTATAGATGTCTGCAGGTGTCAGGGCACAGCGGGAGAGGGCCACATGGTGTGAGGGTCCCAGGATGAACACCCTGCGACTGAAGGGTGACAGGACTTAATCTCACTCCATTGGGAATAGGCTGCCACTATTGTCTACTGTCTAAACTAATATGTTGACTCTTTGGGAAGGAGAGGGTGAAAAATAAAACAATCATATAAAGCATTTTCTAAAAGACAAACAAAAATGGAAATAGAAAATGTAAATACGAATGACTTACGTGATTGAGGGATCAACCTGCTTGTACGCATGTGCTGCGCATGCACCACAGTAGGTGTACCCAGCATGCCTGCACACAGAAACATGTCAGATTAAGCTGATGCCATCACAGACTGGGCAGGTCACATTTTCTTTCGGTTTGTAAAAGTTGCTTACGGTGCTATGATGGCTCTGGCTGGTCTGATGGAGGACTGTACTTGGGAGAGCCAGCCCTCCAGTTGTGCGTTCAGCTGAGACCCTGAATAGGTATAGGACAAAATAAATACATTAGATCCCCAACTTGTTACAGATGGCTCATACAATTCTCTCCCCCACATGAACAGACGGACGATGACTCTGTAAGAGCAAACGCTTATGAAAAATTATGGTATCAACATACGTATGTCTGCAAAAATTCAGACATGAGTTTGTACGCTTCCTTTACTGAAGCACAGTCATGTTTCATTGTACACATGGCTAGTCAAAGGTGCAGTGTGTAAGATTTTGGTCAACCCATCTATAGAAATGGAACTAAAAAAACGATTATACATAGACATTTTTACAAATGTATATTCACCCAAATGTATGACTTACTTTCTACATAACCCTAATATTGGCCCTTTTATGTATATTTTCACCAGAAGCAGGTCCACTCTATGGGGGGCACCATGTTATTACAGTTGCCCAGAGTCGACGTATTAAACATCTTTTGAGCTTTAATAACAACTGAGGGCTACCATTATAGATGGGTTCTCCTACATGCTTGAAAGGGAAGGGTGAGGCGATGATACAATATGCAACTTCACTAGTAGATATCACCAAATATTACACACTGTACCTTTAATCTTTACCGGTGTCTTGAGCTGTAAGCTTTGCATTAACACCAATGGAATGTATGTCTAATTAAATCTGGAAAAACAATCAGTCCAGTTAATTGGTTTTTCTACATGGATCAAGTGAGATTAGCTCAGCCTGCAGAAAAGATTATGGACAAACATGGATGTGTCACTATTAATGTAAATATGTATGATGTATACATTCTGTGGAGCACAGCTGACATGAACAAAGCAGTGAGCTAATCTTCACAGAAATAACCAGGCAGGCTGCAGGGTGAGACTAACAGCTAGCTGGTGAAAATGGGGGAAGGGGAGCAACATGAACTGTTTATTTTCTGACCCTGCCCTTCCCAGTCCTTTGTCTCAAGACACGGTCTGTTTCTACTCCACAAGTCGGGGTCATGAGACCACAAGTGCTTCAGATACATCGTATCTGTCTGCGGATTCATCTCAACTAGCAAAGCAGCAGCAAGGCCAAGAAGTTCTGCTACATTAGCCAAATTAGCGTTTGGTGAGCTGACATTACTGACAAACTCGCAAATACAACGCTATGAAGACATGTCTACTTTTGTTTTGAAACATTTCCATCGAACACCTCGAGCATGAAGTGCTGAATTAGCTCAACCAAGTCCCACAACAAAGGTTAACACAGATGAGGCAGTCAATACTTGCTACATGTTAGCTAGCCGACTTCTTTGATCAACTGGATTAGCATTACATCCCCAGTGCTAGCTACAACCGTCTGCTATGACAAGCCATGGTTTCGATAGTTTGATATCTCCACGCACTGATGAACCGTTACATTGAGACAAGAGGTGACAAAAACGATTCTTTAGGCAAAAAAGCTACAGCAGGCTAGCAAGCTAACTAGCACACAGCATAAGAAAGGGTGCTCTGTTGACAGTTACCCGAGGCAGAGTACCAGGTCCCTGCATGAGTTGCTTCTCTGCACACCACTCGGTTGGACATCTTGGATCCCAAGCCGCCTATCTTGGTTTGCTTAACTCTTGTGAAGCAGAAAAAATAAAACTGCTGAAGCCGCTGTTAGCTAACACAGAGAAGACACAACGCCTGGTAGCTCACTTGGCTGTATAGACAAAGGGCAGTCAAACTGGAGAGACAGCTGGGCTAGCAGGCAAACACGCTCAGTGCTCCGTCAGCTGCTTGCAGTGTTGTTGCCGGTTACAGAGCTAACAGCGGGCAGTCACTGCTTGCCACGAGCCTGGGGAGTTCTTCAGCTCTCAAAGACACAAACTTTAAGGTTTTTGTAACGCGCTAATGCTACAAAAATCGTAAAGTCAGTGAACTGTCACTCTCTGGATTTGAGGATTACTGGCTTGTCTGTCGAGCCAGGTGAGGGGCGTGTCGCACTCGGTATTCACTGAGTGGCGTCAAAGTGTTCCGATTGGTTGTTGGAATAGAGTAGATGAAATGATTGGTGGTAAGATCCAGAGGGCGGAGCCGAGAATAAAACGATGGATTTGGTTTACGTACTAGATATCGTCAATGTGTATACAAGAAAATAAGAATCTAAAGATATATGCTGTTTGTCATGGTCGGTGATGTACGAAAGACCACCTTGGTTTTCTTCTACTCACAGCACATTCCATCAAAATATAGAAGCCTTTACATCAAAGGCACTGAAACAACTGTCATCAAGTAAAGTTTCCTGAATCGGAATCGGAATCTCTAACAACAAACACCCAATTTGTTTGAAAATGGTCACGGGTCCCCTTTTAATGAAATTCCATTATATTCAGTTACATTAAAGAGGACACTTGAAGGAAGGTCAGCAGCAGAGCTGGCCACCATATCTCTCCAGTGAATCAAGTGCAAAGTGTAACACCACAATGTTCTGGTAATGACAACCATCATGGAGCACAGTGGCAATGATTCTACGCAGGCCTGCCTCTGGTGCCTCCTTCACACTGAAAGTCGCAGGTTAAACCTATTTTTCACCAGGAAAAGCTGCTATTAAAGATAAACATCGTTCACACTGTCAGTAGCTGGCCAGCCTTACAAAGTGAAGAGAATAATAACATATACTTTTGTTTGCCTAAAATTCAAAACAGCAAACAGTAGTTTATTATTTATCAAAATGGCTTTAGAACCCAATGCAACAAAATGTAGGGTATTCATCCTCCTCTTGGAGTTCAAAGGTTGTTACATCAGTGCTTCAGCCCTCCTCTCCTTTTAGACTTTGCATGGAATCATAGGTCATGCTCCATTTAAAGTCCCTCAAATATCCAATAAATAAAATAAATAAAAAACAAATAAACAAATAGACAAATAAAAAATGTGATTTGGGAGTCTCAAATAACACCCACATTTTCAACAAAGTCCACTGACTTTCCCCAATAGACGTCACCCTAGGATCCACGTGTCTATATACTCAGTGGACACACCTGAAATTCTACATTTCAGATTTTTCTAAATTGCACTATCTAGTAAAGTGTATTACTGTATCTAGTATAGTATAAAAAGACTCATGATATCAGAACAAGAAACAACTGCAGTATTATATTATTAACTATTTTTGACAGATGACCCCAGTCTACTGAAGTGGAATTGCTGAAATAATTTGGCCCACTGTTCACAAGGTTAGGACATTTATTTTCATTTTCTATAACACATCCGGGTTATTTTCTTCCTCCCAAGTGTCCCTAGTGTAAGAGTAAGATTAAATTATGCCTATTTCTATGCACAAATGGAATATGCAATAATCCTAGAGCTATGTATAATGTTGTATACTCAACTTAGTGAATTTTTTGTGATTTACACATGACAAATGTTTTTATTTTATTCTGGGATAAGACAAAGAAAATTCGAAACAAGTTTTAAAATAATTTTGAGTCAACACGATAATTTCTACCCATGAATTTTTTGAACAATAAATCAACTTGATTTTTTTTTTAAATATTGAAGCGCTACATGTGTATGTTGTTAGATTTGTACACTATTGACCCGTTCTAGTCCTTGTTATTTTCTTTCCTATACTCCCTTCACACTAGTTTGTCCTAGTTATTACATATTGCGACATTTCCTCACAGAACGCGACACTTTACGACACTTTACGCTGACGTCCGGCTCGGTTGTTGTTAGCGGAAGCGTAGACCCTGCTACCGAGTGCGTAACACACACTGGAAAACAGCTAGCAGAGCCGGTATTTCTATTATATATATGATACAATACAGGGGTATAGGACATACACTGTGTTTATTGATGACATTTAAACGATAGAATCTGTCTATATCCATTTGGTCTAGTGGGAACTCAGAGGAAGAGGCAGCCAGTGTCGCGAGACTAATGTCGGCCAAAACAAAAAGCAAAGACGGTAAAGACAGTGGCGAAGTTATTAAAAACTACCACAAGCAGGCGTTCGAGTATATATCCAAGGCTCTGAGGATCGACGAGGATGACACAGGTATGTGTGTCGTGTTGAGGAGCGCCCAGCTGCTGGTGTTGTGGTGTGTGACAGCTCGGTTTGTATTTAGTGTTGACCCACTGTCTGTGTGGTGACAGGAGAGAAGGAGGAGGCTGTGCAGTGGTATAAAAAAGGCATAGCTGAGCTCGAGAAGGGCATTGCTGTGGAGATCACGCTACAAGGTAAAAAAAAGCTAACAAATATAATGTGGTGTGTTGTTAGTAATGTTGATATCATCATGGGGCCGATAGGATAGCTTAGCCCAAGGAAAAATGAAAATGAGGCCACCTCTTTGTTTCAGCTTTTCGCATAACTGAGCTCAATCAATAGACAATGTTTTGACTGTGGTCCCTCATTTCTTAAAGGTGCAGTGTCCAACTGCACCTGTGTTTAAATAAATACATTCCATATTTACCTGAATGTATAAACTGTTGTTTTCATGACCCAATAATACATTCTTTGCATTTACATCAAGTGCAGGTCCTTCCTATGGAGGCGGCCATGTTGCACCACCATGTTTTGACAGTAGCCCGAATTAATGAATTTAACACTGTTTGAGTTTGAAGTATACGTCACAAAGTCCTACATACTGTTCCTTTAGAGAAATCCAAAAAAGTGTAATATTGTTTGCCCATCTCCTTTACTTAGGATGCAAGATGCAAAGAGTATGATGCACAGACTAACTCCTTATCTGATTCTCCATGTGTTATTAGCTGGAGATCAGTATGATCGAGCAAAGAGACTCCAAGATAAAATGATCAACAATCTCACCATGGCAAAAGACCGGCTTGCTCTTCTAGGTGAGTGGCGTTTTCGAGGATTACAGTCCTAAAGTCTGGACTCTGGGTCACTGTATCTACCAAGTGAATCGGCGCTCATGTTACACAAGCTGAGGGAAATATCCTGGAGATCAGTTCTGTTCTCGTTTGACAGAGGCAACACTGGCATCTAAGTGGAGACACGAACCCAACAAGACCTCAAATCACAGCCTTCCACTGCCAAAGCCTGTTCCTAAAAGTCATCCTGGAGTGTCCACAACTCCCAGACCATCCACTACCTCCAGAGCCTCTGCAAGATTCACAGAAACAAAGGTGACTTAAAAAGACATTTCGCTTTGTCAGAAGGTTTGTTTCGATTTGAGGCTGCTATCAGGTAACTATTCCATATCATATTCTCCTATGAGCATCGTCAGCCTGTCAGTCTTAAAATCAGCGTTGCTACGGGAACAACCTCAGAGCTATAACCTGCGCACTAAATCTATATCCACACGAGTAAAGACAGTTATTGAATCTGAAATTGTTCCTTCCCTGACCTTCATGTGCTCAAAAATGTCCTCCTGATGAATACACACAGTCACAGTCTGCAGTGCACTTGTCAGGTCAATGCAGTCACAACTTTGAAGGACATCATTTACATGTTTCTGTTGATTTCTTTGGGCTTTAATAACTGCTCTATTCCCCTTGTGCAAACCGTCCACTAAACCAAGTTCCATTACCATTACTGCTGCATACACATAGAAGTGTTTTTGGCTTGGCACCACCCAGGATGGATAGTCAGAGCTATTGCTTTTCTCAGCAGCATAATGCGGAACTTTGTGACTGACACCCAGAAATAGATGTGTCAATGTAGTACTGCTCCATTCATGATGACTGCATCAGGTAGATTGTTTCTAATGTTTCTGAATTCCTCTGAAGGTGACACCACGGGTGGGACGAGCTCAGAATGGAAGACCGACAGCGACGAAACAGCCAGCCAAGAGGGACATGAGAAACTTCAAGAATGTGGACAGTAAACTGGCCAACTTGATTCTGAATGAAATTGTGGACAGGTATTTCAATCAATCAATCAATCAATCAATACTTTATTTGTCATTGTCATAATGACACAGTTATAAATAGCAATGATATAGTGTTTGGAGCATCTTAATCTTAACTCTGATGTAGAAGTATATTAGAAAGTGCAAAAGAAAAGTAAAGTGCATATGACATTATTGTCCAGAGAAACCCAGCAGAAGTATTCAAAAGTGCATTGAGTGCATAAGACAGTAGTGACCAACAAAGCAAAAACACATTTGGAAGCAGTGCTTGTGTAAAATTTGTTATCATTGTCAAATGACCTAAAACAAGTGGTTTTCCTCTGGTCATTGCAGCGGAGCGTCCGTATCATTTGAGGACATTGCAGGACAGGATCTAGCCAAACAAGCACTCCAAGAAATTGTCATCCTACCTGCGTTAAGACCAGAGGTGATCACATATCAACTCTGTCTCAGTTTAGCATTTATAATGTTGCCAGAGTTTCGTATATAACACTTCCACACATGTTGTTTAGCTCTTTACTGGCCTGAGAGCTCCTGCACGTGGTTTGCTTTTATTTGGCCCACCTGGAAATGGGAAAACCATGTTGGTAAGTTAAACCTTCCCCAGTTGCTTTTACATTGTCACATTGCTTTGATGGAACAACAGTCTTTACTTCACCTCCTTTTAGGCCAAAGCAGTCGCAGCAGAGTCAAATGCCACATTCTTCAACATCAGCGCTGCCAGTTTGACATCTAAATATGTAAGACATTTTTTAAAATGCCCTTTCCAGAGACTAGCTCTCAATGGAATTTTCTGTTCTAAAAATGTTCCTCTCATCCACGTCACAGGTAGGAGAAGGTGAAAAGCTTGTCCGAGCACTTTTTGCAGTTGCAAGAGAATTGCAGCCCTCCGTCATCTTTATAGGTTTGTATTATGCGATGAAGTAAATTCATACCTAAGATTTCAGCACATAAATGTCGTTTGCCTGACTATGCGGCTTAGACGAAGTGGACAGCCTGCTTTGTGAGAGGCGGGAGGGAGAACACGACGCGTCTCGACGCTTGAAAACCGAGTTCCTGGTCGAGTTCGATGGGGTAAGAGCAGCCTCTGAAATTTGATCATGAACCATCTTTGAGGTGTTGATCGCAGACAGCACCTGGTGTTCTGTTCATCATGGTATGCACACCTTTGTTCAGGTGCAGTCAGGAGGGGATGAAAGGGTTCTTGTAATGGGAGCAACCAACAGGCCTCAGGAACTTGACGAAGCAGTGCTGAGGTATATTACAGTACATTTACATTTATAGCACAAACAGTTCAATGAATTGTCTCTGGGTCCGTACAAGGTCTTCACAATATTTCTCTCGTTTACCTACAGGCGGTTTGCTAAGAGGGTTTATGTGGCACTGCCAGATGAACAGGTATTCACTCCTCGTAATGATCTTTTATCTGCTTCAATGACATTTCTTATTTATTTTTACTTTTTTAAAATCGAAATACTCAACTCACTTTCCTTTAGACCAGATTCACGCTGGTGAAAAATCTTTTGGGAAAACATGGGAATCCTTTGGGCAAAAGCGAGCTGTCCTCTCTGGCAAAGTGAGTTTCCTATTTACATCAGCGTTTTCAGACGTATGCTTATGTGTGTCTTTGCATTAATGACCGGATTTGTCCCGTCATAGAAAAACTGCAGGATACTCAGGCAGTGATCTGACGTCATTAGCCAAAGACGCTGCACTGGGGCCAATCAGAGGTATCACTACTTTGTACTGATCACACACTCTGGCCTCTATTATGAGTTTGATTTACCTGATTTTCAATGTGACATTTCTCTGATAGAGCTGGGACCAGACCAGGTTCGCTGTATGGCTGCTAATGAGGTAAGATCATAGTATGCACAACAGATGATGTTTGGCTATAGGCCATGCTGGAAGCTCTTATTGCACTGCTCCAGTCAGCTCCCATTAGGCCATCAAAGAAATACACTGATGATTAGCAGTTTCTCTTAGCCATTTGATAGCACCTGTCTATTTAACGTACCATAAAAACCATAGGGGGAAAAAAATTGCAAAACAATGACATGCCGACATTTTCATAATAACCGAAATGTATGATTATTTCCCCACTAACCTTAAATGAGCCCATTAATGCATATTTACATGAGGAGTGGGTCCTCTTTATGGGGGCACCCATGTTTTTACAGTAGCCCAGAGTGGACGTACTAAACATCGTCTGAGTTTAGATGACAACTGAAGGCTACCATAGATTCTCCTGCATGTTGAGAAGGGTGTGTGTTAGGTGATGGATACAGCATGCAACTTCACCACTAGATGTCACCAAGTCTTACATACTGCACCTTAAAACACTTTAAAACACTTATAGCTGTTAGCATGCTGATGTGTGTGTAACCTGCAGCTCTCACAGGAAATAGTATTCAGAATAATACAGATATGTCCTTCTCACTAATTTACATAATGGTATTTATATGTATACTTACTCTCTTGTGTGTCTCCACAGATGCGGAATATCAAGATGAAAGACTTTGAGGATTCCCTGAAGCGCATTAAGCCCAGTGTTAGCCCTGCCACTCTTACCTTGTACACTCAATGGAACAAAGATTTTGGTGACACGACAGCTTTTTGAACTTTATTGTTCTAAGCCACCTGTAAAAAGAAAAGAAAAGTAAAATAATGTTCAATTACAAATGCTTATGTTTACAAGAAGAACTAAAATTATGAAAAACATAAACCTGGAACAAACTATGCAGGTTTAAAAGCCTTATACATGCAATGTATAATTACTACTGTACAACATTTGGAAGCATTCTGGATACATTTCCTATTTTATGGAAAATATTTGCTAATACAAGTCGTATGAGTTTCTTTACTGTATCATTATACTCCTCAAACTTTGTCTTGCTACTTGAAATTGAATTTATTTATTAAGAATGTCCTATAAAAATATTTCTCACCTCTAGAGGGCAGCAACTCTCCGTAAATCATGTAAACCATAAAGTTAAAATTATTTTCCATTTCCCATGAGTTACCTGAGGTACACACATTGATAGTATTGATCACCAAGTGCTGTCTGTACTTGTGCACATGGACGAGTGACGACGATTGATGCTTTTGTATAATAAGAATGGACTTTTTTTTTTCCATTTGCACATTTTGTTTGAAGTGATGAATTCTGGACTTGTATTTGAAAGTGGGTTAATAGTGTTTAATACATACAGACGTGCTTTTTTTTTAAAGTACTGATCCCAGTCTCCCTCGCACATCAATAAACATTCATAAAAGTGACTATGGTTTTACTTTTCTCCTGTCTCCTAATTCACATAAATGAATGATACCTGATGTTACACTATGTAGGACATGGTGACCTCTTGTGGTCAGCAGCCCAGAAAGAACACTGTAAATGTTGTCACCTTGATTTAAACATATATTGGCTGTCACCTGCAACATGTAACTTCACCACAAGATGTCACCTAATCCTAAAATCAGAGACCAACGTTAAAGGTGCAGCGTATAAGATTTTGTTGTCACTTTTATTGGTAGAAAAATGATTACAAAACAATTCCATACTATCTTCTAGTTCTAGGTGCAGTGTGTGAGGTTTTGGTCATTTTTGTCTTTTCTATTGGTAGAAGAAAATATTAGAAAAAAATGACATGCTGACATTTTCATAATCACCTAAATGTGTTATTCTTTCCCCATTTCCCTTAAATGAACCCATTAATGTATACTTACATGAGGAGCGGGTCCTCTATATGGGGGGCACCGTGTTTTTATAGTAGCCCAGAGTGGACATACTGAATATCTGAGCTTTAACAACAATTGAGGGCTACCACATGTAGAACTGCATGCTCACAATGGTAAGGGTGAGATGATGGATACAACATGCAACCACTTCACCACTAGATGTCACCAAATCGTACACACTGCACCTTTAATATGTAACTCCCAACATCAAACCCACGAGGTGCAGGGATGTCAAACATCTTTCCACTGCCCCTATAGTCTTTAAGTATGGTGAGAGCTGTAAGTTATGAGGGTCCCATAAAATCGAGAAGAAAGAATATTCTCACCTGCTTTTGATGAAGAGGAACTTCTTCCAGAAAAGGTTTTTTTAAAGGTCCTGCGTGTCAGATCTTTTATTTTTCTGTTGGCAAAAAATGAAAGATAAAATCATAATATTAAAGTTTTCAAGAACATAGTAACCTGAATCTGTGATTTATTTGTTTTACTACCCCAAAATCATCCCTTTAGATTTACATAAGGAGCATGTACAGTAGCCCATAATGGACAAATTAAAGGTGACCATAGGTTGAACTCATTTTCACCAAGAGCCACATCAGCAATATGGCTGCCTTCTAAGGGCTGGTGGTAACTGTAAGACTATATAACCAATCGCTATTTAAAGGTGCAGTGTGTAAGATTTGGTGACGTGTAGAGGTGAAGTTGTGTGTTGTATCCATCACCTCACCCTTCTGCAGGAGAACCTATGGTAGACTTCAGTTATCATTAAAACTCAGAAGATGTATAAACATGGCAGAGGACCCACTCCTCATGTAAATATACATTACTGGGCTCATTTAAGTGTGATGGAGGGAAAATGGTGATTATAACTTCATGAAAATGTCCATATGTAATTGTTTTGTAAGATTTTTAGATTTAATTAACCAAAATCGTACACACTGCACCTTCAAGACATGGTAAAAGAACTTACTCAAGTCACAAATGATTGCACATTATTGTACATTGCTCTGTGTTATGTATATCATGCGCCTATTAAGCTCTCGCGGGCCACATACAATGTCGTGGCGTGCCAGGTTTGGCCCGCGGGCCTCGAGTTTGACACGTGCTCTATATGCTTGGAAGGCATGGACGTGTTGAGGGGTACATGCAGCTGCAACATGCAACTTCACCTCCACATTTCACAAAATGCTACACAACGTGCCTTTTTTTTTCAGGTGCGCACAACTCCTCTTCACTCCTGCAGGCAGATGGTGCTGCCGCTCCGGTTTCCTGTCCCGTGCGCGTTCCCCCGCTTAATGAACCTCGAAGATATTTCGCCTGCAACCACAGATATGTGGAATGCCGAGAATTACTATTAATGAAAGTGAAGGCCGCGCCCTGCAGTATTGATTGTCAGGCTAAATGATGGGTTGCACTGAGTTTACATGAGACAAGGCCACAGTAGCTGCGTGGTCACATTCCGCAACGCTGTGGTTGAGGCCGGAGACTCGGGGGCAAAGATCGGTAAATGCTTGTGGTCACTCACAGCTCTTTTTTTTTATTACACTGTAAAAATCCTACCTCTCTCCCACAGGCCCTTCCCATGGTCAGCTGGTGGTGCTGCCTCTGGTTTCTGTGGCGCGGCAGCTGCATCATCTGCCCCCGAACATGTTTACACACTCTCCTTCAGCTGCAATTAAACTCCCCCCCCCCCCCCCCCCCCCCCCCCCCCCCCCCCCCCCCCCCCGCCTCCCCCCCCCCCCCAAGCCTCGGGTTTTTATTTGAAGTTAAAATGAGAATAATTTTTTTTTCTTTCCTAAAGTACTCAACACGCTTAAACTCTGCCAGAGCTGCAACCACACCTTGAACTACTCTCTTTGCCCCAGGGGAGAGAGTGAGAGTTGGCAGGAGTGTGTTTTGCAGCTTGTCATGACTGAAGAGCTTCTTTCATGACGCCAGGCAGGAATGGAGAGTGTTGTGGGGGTCAGGCTTCAGACATCACCTTTTCCTGTTTGCATCCTGCGCTGTAAACAAAGGGTCCGTACGACACATGGGTTACTTTCCCATCATCCCACTGTCATGACTTCATAGCTTAGTACTTCAGAAATCCAAGCCCCCCCCCCCCCCCTCCCCCCCCTTCCTTCCCCCCCCCCCCCTAACATTTCTGAAGTTTAGAAGACTCGCTGGGGTGTCGCACTCATTTATTTCATGCAGTGGGCGGGACTATTCAAATCAGAGTCTAATGACCTGTAAACAAAGACATTATGGAGATTAGATTATAATAACTGTGCGGAAGTCCACACGGCGCCTCAGAGCACATCTAAGGCAACTTGTCATAGGCAACATATAGGACAAGATCATAGCACCTCAGCCCCTTAGACCAAAGGCGTAGAAGTCAAGGTTAGCGATGCATTACACATGTGTTCTATAGGAATTCTCCGCCTGGATGACCCAAACGAAGAAAGCTTCAAGAACAACACCTTAGAATCCAATCCACTTCACCCGCTATCTCTTGTTCCAATCTCCAATAAATCCCTTCTGGGATCAGTTGTCTGACTGGAGTTGTGGCTCATAGCTGGTGACTCAGACCATCCTCTGTACATCCTGTTTGAAACCACTGGTTTAGGTGGTACCAAATCGTACACACTGCACCTTTAATACAGGTGATTACACACACGAAAACAGCTGTGTCATGATTTCACATTACACTCCCGCTGATCGAACAAATGGCAATCGTCTCAGACACAATCTTACACGCTGGACCTGTAAACGTTTGTACCTGACAGAGGACACACTCTCCCTGACTGAAGCCTGGTGGATGATCGACAGCCGCCGCCCCGTTTCGCTCGCTCGAGTGTCAGACTCCCTCCCTCGCCTCCACAGTGGCTCATTGAGGCTCGGACCCGGCGCGGCATCCACTCCTGGGAAAACAGAATAGGTGATCACTTGATACCTCCAGCGAGACAGCCCACCCTGTAGGGAGTAGAATAATAGTCAACACAGTGAGGAGCCCTCAGCACTGCACTGAGCAAACACTCACTGAGTGGTTCTTCAAGTGCTCCATTATGAACAGTCCGTGGATGAGAGGGTGTTGTTCAGTGGAAAGTGCACCATTCACTCAAAGGCTGGTAATTATTCATTGTAGACCCATGATTGACTAAATATTTCGCCCAGCAGTCTTACATTAGAGATGTACAAGATGCATGTGACGAGTGCAGTAACCGTGTGTGCGCGCGTGTGTGTGTGTGTGTGTGTGTGTGAGTGAGTGGCTCTGAAGCCTGATTGTAAATTGTTGAGCCGTGAGAGAGGGATTTCTTTCAAAATGTAGGATTTGGCCTTTTTATCACCCTGAGTTTAAAGATGTGGGCTGTGGACGAACACAGTGGAAAGCCTTCAGGGTCCAGGAGTTTCCACTCGGCAGCACTGGCTGCTACTGTTCCAGCGGCGTGCACACCCCATGCATACGTACATTTACCATGGGGGTGTTATCTTTCTCTCTCATGGGAGGCACCGACCCCACTCTAATCTTGTATCCTATTGCTACATCTGACTTTTATGAGCAAATTTACTTTTTCTTGCTCACTGTTTATTTATGGTGCATGTGTGTGTGTGTGTGTGTGTGTGTGTGTGTGTGTGTGTGTGTGTGTGTGTGTGTGTGTGTGTGTGTTGGAGGGTGTACGACAGTGTGACAAATGGGGTGTTGGTATGTAGATGTGTTCATATACGAACGTGGGCTCACTTTAGGGAGGTGAGTTGTGGATTTGAACAGTGTGGGAATTGGTGCATACATGTCAAGTTTACGTTGTGAAAATCAATGCAATTCTTCAATGCTCTGTATTAAAGGTGCAGTGTGTAAGACATGGCGACATCTAGTGGTCAAATGTATCCATCACCTCACTCTCACCCCTCTGAGCATGCAAGCGAACCTATGGTAGACTTCAGTTGTCATTAAAAAGACGTTTAGTATCACACTATACACTACTGAGTGTATAGAGTGATACTAAACGTCACATGGCGTCCCCCGTAGAGAGGACCTCCTCCTCATATAAATATACATTAATGGGCTCATTTAAGGGTAATGGAAATTAAAAAAAACATTTAGCTGATTTTAAATTCATAAAAATGTCAGTATGTTATTGTTTTCTGTTCATTTCAGAACTGACAATAAATTCCGAAATCTTACACACTGCACCTTTAATACTTGAAAAATGCCTGTATGTCTTGGAGTGAAGCAGATTAAGCCTTTGTTTTCGCCACTCCCCCTGCAGCCTGCAGCCACAGAGCTGTAAACTACAGAGGAGGGGGAGTGGGGGGGGGGGTCTCTGTTGTGCCCACACATGACCTGCAAAGCCATTAATCTCAGTAACTGTCCTCCGAGGTAATCAGCCACACAAAATGGTGTCTTTGACCTTATAGAAACTCCGCAGGTGTATTAGTCAATGGAACAAGTAAACATCTCTTCAAGGGTTTGCTTCAAAACATCACTGAATAACTGAATTAAAGGTGCAGTGTGCAAGACTTGGGTCATATTTGACACTTCCAAAAAATATTACAAAACAAGTCATACTGACATTTTCATGAATTCGTACTCACCTCAATGTTTTATTTTTACACCATTCGTCTGAAATGAGCCCATTATTGTATATTTACATGAGGAGTGGGTCCTTTCTACGGGAGCCGCCATGTTTTTACAGTAGCCCAGAGTGAACGCACAAAGCATCTTTTGAGTTTGAATGAGAATTGAAGTCTACCATAGGCTCCTCTACATGCTCAGAGGGGTGAGGTGATGGATACAACATGCAACTTCACCTCGAGATATCACTTACACATCTTACACACTGCACCTTTAAAGTTAAATAATGATAAGAGAACAGGGAGGTACTTCTTTCAACAGATATCCACCTGAGACGATGCTCGGGATACATGATGAATTTGGACGTGTCGAGACGTGGGTCTGATACAGGGCGGGGTGGGGGGGGGCGGGGTTGGAGGGCTGAAGGTGGGGGGGGCAGTAGAGGGCTGAGGGGTGGGAGACGATGCTGAGGGGAAGGATGCTGAGTCAGGGAGAGAGCCTGCAGGCCGCCCTGTGGTGCATTCCTTCAACCCGAGTGCGGCGCAAACTCCTGATGAAAAGTGAAAGTGCAGCGAGGCCTGAGCTCATCATCATAATGCTCTGTCTGTCATTCTACCCCCCCCCCCCCCCCCCCCCCCCCCCCCCCCCCCCCCCCCCACATTCATCCTCCCCTTTTTATCACTCTGTTGGCCTTCCCTCAGGTCATTCATGTGAGGACAGGTGGCTGGGCTCCTCCTTTGACCCCGGTCAGGTTCAGCACGTAGACAACACACAGGCGTGTTCCCACCTCACACCCTCTGCTAAGCCTCAACTCTGCCATGACTTTAAAGGTGCAAGTGTAGAGGATTTGGTGCATGTTGCATCCATCGCCCTCACCCTCACCCTCACCCTCACCCTCACCCTTACCCTTCTGAGCATGCAGGAGAACCCATGGCAGCCCTCAGCTGTCATTAAAAGTCAAAAGTACCGTTCCTCATCAAAATAGAGAATACTGGGCTCATTCAAGTGTAACGAGGTATAAAAAAAAAAACATTTAAGTGATTATAATTCCATGAAAGTGTCCGACTGTAATTGCTTTGTAAGATTTTTTGAGGTGACAAAAATGACCGAAATCTAACTCACTGCACCTTCACTGCTTGATGTAGCAAGGTAAAGGCATTGCCTTGACTCAGTCGTCTGTTAGTATGGTCAACATGGCCACACTGAGCATGTTGACACAGAGAGAAGCGCAATCAGTCATCAATTCAATGATAGAATAATATCTCACCTTCAGCCACATTGAACACACACACAGCTGCTCGTATCCAAACACTTGTATGAGGTGGAGTCGGTTTAAAGAATTTTGAATGTAAAGTTTTTTGACTGTTGTTATGAGAGTCAAGCACACACACACACGCACACACACGCACACACACACACACACACTTAAAACATACATTCCTGCCTTGCTATTAGCAACAGACCTGAAAGGACAGCAGCTTTTTGTCGAGTCATCGGTTTTACAGATCTGAACATGTTGGCACCCACTCGCCTCCCTCTGCCATTTGAATGTAATCATAACGTGCAGGGAACCTGATGTGAAATGTGGGTGTGTCATGCTCTTGTAGCATTTGATCTCATACTTGAGCTCATTTTTCAAAATAAGACAAATAATGATGTGTTTGAAAGATGTCCTGATGAAATGAGCCCACACAGAGTTTTAGTGGCAGCAGCGGGTTTCAAAGCTGGAGCTCTTTCATCTCTGTGTCCTACAGCTCTACTTTTTTTTGACTTTGTGGCATCGTGTTTCACTTTGTGTGTCTGTGCGCGAACTCAAAGAGAGTGAAAGGTTTCCCTCGGGGTCAATAATCACAAGAACAACAAGTAAACATCTGTGTGTCTGTCACTCCACAAATTCCAGAAATCCCTCCTCCCCCCGTCTGTATGTGGAGAGAGAGTCTTTCTGTTTTATGTTTTTTTACACAATATGTTTTATTTGCTGCTGCTTGTTTAGTGAGCTAAATCTAAATGTCCACTTCTGGTGGACAATAAAGATGTATTCTATTCTATTCTATTCTATTCTATTCTGTTTTATTCTATTCTATTCTATTCTATTCCATTTTTTTTCATTTCATTTCATTCTATTCTATTCTATTCTATTGCATTTTATTCTATTTTATTTTATTTTACTTTATTGTATTCTATATTTTACTTGTTTTGGGAGTCATACATTATAATCAGCATCACTATAGAACAAAACCGACAGTCTCCGTAGTTTCCTTGTGCTGTCCACCACTCTAGCTCCTGTTTTCACTCCCTCCCTGAAATGCGCTGTGCTGTAGCCCCTCCCTCGCAGAAGAAGCCCAGACTGCTCTGATTGACCCACCAGCTGCTCCCAGCTGACGTGGGAGGTGTCCCGCCCCTTTGACACGTCACGTTTCTGCGTGGGCTCACTGTGAGAGTGATGCCTGGGGATCCTGTCACATCAGCGTGGCCTTGACTGGTCTGAGATACAATAACAACACACTCTGTGCCACAGGGAGACAACCTGAGCTCTGGTCAACATCTGCGGTGATTATAAGACGTGTCAGACGGTGATCTTCAGATATCACAGGGCAGCGCTGCGGTTAGAGTTATAATGTGCATCATCTCAGCATCCTGTGTAATCTCTGTATAATTAGAGAGGGAATTAACATCTGCAACCTGCCCGGTCCTTCTGTGCTGACGACTGCGCTGAGTCATCGTAGCTCGGGGGCCACAGAGATTGTTGCGCAGCCAAGAAAGTGGATTGTGAGTTCTCGTTTTATTCTTTAAAAAGGACATTAAAGGTGCAGTGTGTAGGATTTAATGATATCTAATACATCAAATATACTGAGAAACTTGTTTAATGTCAATAGGTAATATGTTCTCTGGTACAATCATGTATTGTATTTAGTTGAATATAAAACAGAGAGACTACTCACAGGACAGTTCCACGTCAGGAGCTGAGCAGAAGGGGGGCCCCGGGCCCCCTGATGCTGCCTCTGGATCCGTCCCTGCTGCATGCTGCTGCTCCCACTACAACACATTCAGAGTCGGGAGAAAGGAAGAGATAAAGTTGTGAAGTGTGATCGAATCAATAACGGGTGTGACTAATATTAGTTATTGATGGGCCACACGCCACCAGCCTCAAAGGACGAACACTTGCTCCCTTTCTCACACTCCATTTATCAGCAGAGTTCATGGCAGCTGGGGTTTTTTTATGTGATGTCACCGTCCTGGTGAATGAAAGGGCAACTGAAAACAGACTGTGATGATAAACAGTTTTAACTGATGATAAAAAAATGTTTTAAAAAACTTTTAAATTGATGAGATCAGGATGATACATGTTTGATCTGTTGCCTCAGCTGTTCAATCACACACACACACCATTACCATACTACACTATGTGGCTGGTATTTTAAGTAGAAGAAGTCTCGATCTGGCCAGGTGTTGTACAGCTGCTTGAGTGAGCCACTACAAGGACTGTCTGGTATGTTGTCCAGGTGGTCAGGGCAGAGCCTCTAAGTGAGACCAGCCGGCCTCAGAGGGACTGAACCTTCACACAGAGAAGAGGAGCCGGGCCCTGTAAACATTTTGTTTACCTCTGCTTATGCCATGCGATTTCACCACCTGCCTCCGTGCACCTGACGGATCTCTGTCACTGCATCTGAACACACTGTATCAACATGGGCAAGTACTGCACATGCTTTCGCTTAGGAATGAAAAGTGATGTGAAAGTACACCATTTATATCGGAGTCATGTGTTCACATGTTTGTGTGGAGTCTAATGCCGGGTGAAATCTATTCATGATAATGATGAATTGCAATTATGTATGAGGCGTTTGAGCGGTGAACTTGAATCGACTTGCTCTGCGCGGGGCCGTGTTCCCCTGGTACCCGGCTCTGCGGCTGCGGTGACCTGCTCTCTCCTCTGGCATCAGGGGAGCTTGGTTTCATCAAGTCCATTTCCCATGATGCAGCACAACAGTCTGTGGTGCAGGGGTGTCAAACA
The DNA here is from genome assembly GCA_016785325.1 of Chascanopsetta lugubris. NCBI lineage: Eukaryota > Metazoa > Chordata > Actinopteri > Pleuronectiformes > Bothidae > Chascanopsetta > Chascanopsetta lugubris. The sequence continues at coordinate 27,962 of JAFBJT010110332.1, forward strand.
TAAGGCCCGTGGGCCAGAACCGGCCCGTCAGAGGGTCAAATCTGGCCCGTAGGATGATTTTGGAATTCACAACTGTACTTGTATTAGAACAAAGGGAAACATTTAAAGTTGTTGTTGGTGTTTATAGGTCATAATACTGTGATTTTACTGTGGCACCTGAATTAAAATGAGTTTCACGCCCCTGGTCTAGTGGTTTGTTTGCCTTGATGAATATTTGATCAAACCTACAGGTAACGTTATGGTGCCAAACTCTTAACGTCTGACATTTCGGTGGTTTGTTTTCATGCAGAGAGATGAAAAGACTGTATCCTCGTGCCTGCGAGTTGGATGTAAAGCTAGCTAAGCTTAGCATCAAGGCTAGAAACAGCTAGCCTTGATGCTAGCTGTTTCCTCAGATGAATCCTCAGGGTTCATCTGAGGATCAACAAATATACGCTGTTTAAATTGACAATCTAACATGTTATTAATCATTGATCCAAAATATAGACTTTTTTCTTTTATTATTCAAATCATTATTCAAACATAATTGCATATTTAAAAAGCTCATTTTTGTCACTTCTAAAAAAGATTACAAAACAATTACATACTGACATTTTCAGGAATTTATAATCAAGTAAATGTTTGATTTTTGCCCATGTTTTTAAGGTGGTAAAAGTGGACGTACTCAATATTTTTGGAGTTTGAATGACACCTGAAGTCTACCATAGGTTCTCCTGCATGCTCAGAAGGTTGAGGTGATGGACACAACAAGTAACTTCACCTCTAGATACACATTGCACCTTTAAAGGAAAATTCTGTAATTTTCCAAAAATTGTTGCTCATAGTGACACGACACAGTGACTGCATCTGTAAGTTTCCAACAAGAATGTGTAACAAAAATCCCAATTTGACAAAATGAAAACACTCAAATGTTCCCCTTCTAAAGGCGACTTTAAGCAAATAAGTTGTTCAATACACCTTTATAGGGGCCTTGAAGGGGGGGCCACATTTAGCAGACAGGGCAGCAGGTCAATGTGCAGTTGTCTCCTTACTTCTTCATTAGTCCCAAACAGGCATGTGTCATGGGTCGTCAGGAGTAACAGGCGTGTCATTTTAAGTATAACATACTTCTACTGACGGGCAGGGATGACGGCTCAGCCCACTAACCTCCTGTCACACACGGGTCACCTCACTGACCCTGACGGGGCGTGAAGACATTTAAGTGGTTAATGGGGTCATGCTTTTTTAAGGAGATTTCTAATGCCTGTTTGATGTGAGTGACAGTTTCAAACTTGTTTACCCTTTTGCACCATTGCCAGAGACGCCGACATGTTACCAGAGGTCGAGCTTCAGCGGAGACGTCAATTCATTGTCAGTGTGTCAAGCTCCTGCAGCTGCAGCTCCTCAGAGGAGCAACATGGCGGTCATCTATCTAATCCATCCATCCCCTGAGGGGTCAAGGCAAATATCCAAGGTCCAGTGTCACAGCATGAAACTTCCACCCAAGTTTGCCAAGGAGGCAGGAGCGCAGATGTATCTATTCTCTCTGTATTGTAACCTAGGGGCAGACGGGTGAAGCACAATAGGAAGTAAAAAAAAATTGCAGTTCACTGGCTGACCACTGGAGGCTGTCTCCAAAAGGAAGCAAATCCCCATAGACTCCCATGTTAAACTGACCAACGTTAGAGGTGAATGGGACATGTTTAAAACCTGGTACAAACTTCGGTTTTGGTCTCAATCAGTCACATGCGTTATCATGACAATTGTACAGGGGATGATTTTTTTCCCTTACTTGTTGATTTTTATTTTATTGATGTTTGAAATTGCCCATAATTAAGGGTGTGGCTTCTTGTCTGACAGCTGGGCCAACCTGGCACGTACCGTGAGTGATGAGATGGCACCATGGGCCCCCTTGATTATGATTGATCAACAGCCCTCGGCTAATATGGGGAGTGTTTTGCTTATCAGGCAACCTGAGATCAGCTCGAACAGGAAGTGGAATGAAAAAAACAAATATCAGTTGTTACAGCAGCCAGCACTTAGTTTGTAAAGTTGAAGGTGCTGGAATAAAATGTGCTTAGTTGGAGGGGGGGGCTAGAGGTTAGTTACCATGGTAACCAGACAGGTTACAGGACGTCCGACTATGAACCACACGTCTGCAAAGTGGGATTAATATCTGCAATTCTTTATTGTTTCTTTTAACAACAATTCATAGAAATTGTAATACGGTATTTTTGTAAAGGGAGTGTTGTAGAATGAACATCATGGAGTCTGTAGTGATTCTTGGTGGTGATACAGCATTTTTTTTAACACTGCACTTTGCAGACGGTTCCTTAGCGTGTGATTCACTGCCAGATGCATGGCAGGAAATGCTTTTGTTTCTTGAGCACAACAAAAACAGCTGTGGCTGTCTCCTCAACCTTCAACGGGAGCAATTGCAGCTCTCTCTCTCTCTCTCTCTCTCTCTCTCTCTCTCTCTCTAGCTCTCTCTCGCTCTCTCGTCTCAAATGAAGCACTGACTGCAGCCCCTGAAAAAATGGTTTCTGAGATTAAGAGCACTCCCCTCCACGATAGAGTATTGCGATGTGTAACTAGAAACACCTTCATACACAGAACAGCCATACGAGCCACTGCAGGACAAGAGACGAGCCTCATATGACTCCTTTGATATCCTTTGCTGCCTTTGAAGATGAGAGAAGTGTTCAGGATATTTCTGTAAACCATCCATGTTTGCTGCATCCCATCAAACCTGATCACATGTGCAGGCGCTCAGAGTCCATGTGAACACTCTCCTCGTGCGGCGCTCGAGTCCCTGGACGTTGTAATTTCCCGAAATCTCTGAATCACCCGTTGAGACGTGCTCGCTGACGTTTGTGCGGCTGCGGAAAAAAAATCTGTTTGGGATGATAATTTGAAGTATTGTAATTTTAGTTACAAAAAGTGTGTAATTTGATCAAACATCAAAGGACAGTGTTGACATATTTTCCCTCTGTCATTATCATACCCTTGTATCACGTTACCCGCCTGTTTTACTTGCTAAATTGTGAGCTTCTGTGGCGGCCGTTGCCTGGCAGTGCGGCGCGGCTCTCACAGCGTAATCCCTTGATCGCCCGAGCGGATATAAAGGCAGCATTTTCCCATCAGTCCTGACATCTCCACAAGTCAGGACTGATGTGCAGGCCCCTTCAGGAAGGGCACGTGTTCAATGCCCGAAATGAGACCTATACTTACATAAGTTACCTGCCTAAACAAACAGATGCCGGAGGACAAACTGCAAATTGGACCCAGATACCGCCCAAATAAATGTTTGCATGTGGTTCACAGCCAAAGATGTTGAGCCACAGAACCACACAGAGGCCTTCGTTCACTCGATTTGAAGGGCATACTGAAGCATTCATCGTCTATATTATGGGGTATTATGCAGAGGGTGTTTCAAACAACAATACAGCTCCTTTCTCTTGCGTATAATAGTTGCAGATAAGAACAGATATTATGAGTTATTGCTTTTCCCGGTGCAATTTCATAAAACCTCAGCCGGGCAGGAGAACTTACAGCTGCATGCAGTTGCTTTTAAACGGTGATATTTTAAGCAACAATCTCTGCGGCCGCTGCCATTTAAAAGGTATGGAAGCGCACTGGTGCGGGAGGGAACAGTCCCGTCTTTGTGCCTGCATGTGCTGAAGTGGCTGCATGGAGCGACCGTGGGCTTCACTGCAGGGAGACCATTTCACAAATACTCCAGCCACACAGCATAAATCTGCCTGGCACGGAGCGATCACATAAAACACCATGTCTGATATCCATCTCATATCTCATCCATCACTTAGCGATGGGGAGTCTTGATATTATTCCCGAAGGACTCGACCCCTCCGAGACAGAGGTGTGAACATGTTGTAGGCAGTGGGACGTGGTTTCTCTGACTGGACCTCTGCCATGTTCACCTGTGCGCCAGCTGCACATGATATCAGTCGCCATATCCCTTTTTACACTCGATCGCCTGCATTTTAAAGGTGCAGTGTGTACGATTTGGTGACATCTGGAGGTGAAGTTGCATGTGGTATCCATCACCTCACCCTCATCTTTCTGAGCATGCAGGAGAACCAATGGTAGACTTCAGTTGTCATTAAAACTCAAGAGATGTTTAATAAGTCCACTTTTACCACTTTAAAAACATGGCGGCCTCTATCAAGAGGACCCGCTCCTCATGTTAATATACATTGATGGGCTCTTTTAAGGTTCAAAGAAAAAAAAGAAAACATTCAGGGGATTATAAATTAATGGAAATGTCAGAATGGAATTATTTTGTAATATTTTGATAAAAATCTTACATGCTGCACTTTTAATTAAAAACCAAAAAGTACATTGTTTGTACTCAATATAAGAAAATCCATTTTTTCATGTAGTCGTTGTCATAGTTGCATTTCTATCATCTACGAAATGGCAGGTGTGTATTAGCATTACAAAGCATTATCGCCACCTACAGTTAAGGAGTGTTTATAGACATAACCTTTTTTCCCACTGAAAATTGTAGTTGAGAGTGACTCATTTAGAGTAATAGAGCTCTAGTGATGCCAAATGATATGATTGAACCCGTCAAAGTTATTAACATGATATATGCAGTTGTGGTAAATGCCTCCATGGTTACAACGAGCTCCAATAATCATCCAATAAATCATGCTGCTGAGGATTGTGAGTCGTGTGCTTCTTATTTTGCACAGGAGCAGATGACGTTCTTTATCATCTCTCTTGCCCATATATAGCCTTTTTTTACCCAATTAAAAATTTAAAAATCCCCTTCAAAATAAAAGCACAAACTTAACTTTTTTTCCCAGTCAAACTGAAAACGGGTCCCCAAAGTGGGTCGCGACCCACCAGTTGAGACTGTGGGCCATTATTTAGCATCTTTGAGTAGCTATATGAACCACAAGGACGTATGGAGACACGCATGCACTTAAGTAAAAATCATGCCGAGATCAAGCCTGAAAAAAATGACAGACAAGCCATTTACTTCCATACTGCATGCAGCCTTCATACAAGTGGTCCCTGTGCCCCGGGCTCAGTGACAGGGAGAGAGAAAGTGAGTGGACGGCTTTTTTAAGCCGATCCTGTATTGGTCTCTTGACCTGGAGTATGTCTTCTGTGAAGAGAGGCTTTGTTGCCCTCAGACAGCTCGCAGCCTTTAACACACACCTCCATAATAGCATCTGTGTCTGTGAGTTTCCATTTGGAAAGTGGTGAGCTTTTCACCTCACATCCTCGACTGCACTCAACAGAGAGAGAGAGAGAGAGAAAGAGAGAGCGAGAGAGAGAGAGAGAGAGAGAGAGAGAGTAATCATCATAAGCCTAATAATACAGTGGCCTACTGTGACCAAGCTTCACACACACACACACACGTGCCAAAGCACACAGGCGAGAGCTAAGCCGATCTCAGTTTCCTCCTGTACCGTGCCGACACCTGAGCGTTGTACAGTGTTGCAGTACATGTCACGGCTCCACGTTAAATTGAGCCAAAGTCACAGGGTGAACCGCGCGCTCGCTCACTCGCCCGCTCGCCCGCCCGCTCGCCCGCTCTCTTTCTCACCCAAACCAGAACGCCAGCGTCTGGAGGAAGTGAAACCTCGCGACGTTCGATTCTCATGTCGACGATTTCCTGCCTGTCGTCTGGAGTAGCTGCTGAGCGCTCGTCCTTCTTTGGCCTTTCCGTTTGCGTAATCTCACTCGCAGCTGTCCACCACCATGACAGCAAGATAAGCGCCGCTCACCTACTGTCTAATCTTTCCTCCTCAAGAGGATGGCGTGCAGGGATCATTCATGAAAGTGACAGCACACTGACACTATGAGGGTGAAGAAACAAACATCCTGCGCTTTTATTTTGAAGGGGATTTTTTCATGCCGTCTATTCACACCCCTTAACAGTAGGTGGCGATGATGCCATGTAATGCCGCTAGACACCCATCACAAACAACCTTTGTTAACATTATGCTAATGATGACACAGACAACATAGAATATGGATTTCCTTATAGGACGAAAGAGGGCAAAAAACTTCAGAGCACCATCATTTCATTAAAGGTGCAGTGTGTAAGATTTGGTGACATCTACTGGTGAGGTTGCATGTTGTATCCATCACCTCACCCCTCCCATTCGAGTATAGAGGAGAACCGATGGTAACCCTCAGTTGACGGTAAAGCTCAAAAAAACATCCACTCTAGGCTATTGTAAAAAAAAACATGGCGGCCCCCATAGGGAGGACCCGCACCTGATGAAAATATACGTCAAAGGCCTCTTTTCATGGTAATGTAAAGAGCAAGTCATACATTGAGGTGATTATACATTTGTAACAATGTCCGTACAAAAATTGTTTTGTAATTCTGTTTCTGCAGATAGAAGTGACAAAAATTGGCCGTAATCTTACACACTGCACCTTTAAGTAAAAGATACGCCTCGATTTGGGGCGTGGCTCGTCATTAAAGGTATAGTGTGCAAGATTTCGGTCAATTTTTGTCACCTCAATCTGTAGAAGCAGACTTACAAAACAACATATACTGATATGTCTACGACAATCACCCAAATGTATGACTTGCTTTTTCCATCACCCTTAAATAAACCCTTTAATGTGTACGTACACCAGGAGGGGGTCCTCCCAATGGGGGCCGCCATGTTTTTACAGATTGGACATGCTAAACGTCTTTTGAACTTGAACGACAATCCAGGGCTACCGCAGGTCCCCCTGCATGCTCGAATGGGAGGGGTGAGGTGATGGATTCAACATGCAGCTTCGCCACTAGATGTCGCCAAACCTTACACACTGCACCTTTGAGGGGTAACGCTGGGTGCTGAAAGCGGACGAGTTGAGAACCACTGCTCTAAATGAACCACCACACACATACAAAGAAGAGCCACACTGCCAGACATTGATGTAGTTCACCACGGTCAGAGCATGAACTAGTGCACCATGGGACCATATGGGATCCATGTGTGACTCTGCCCGGCAACAGTCCGGTGACCCCGAGCAGCTTTGTTGTGCACCATGAGGTTTGAGCGTGCTTCCTCCCAGACGACCCATAAAACAGCGGAATCAGAAAACCTCTGTCGCTATGGTCGGCCCGCAAGCAGAGCTGAGGCTGTGGCGTCCGCAGGTGAGGGAAGGGGAAGGGAAGGGGAGGGGAGGGGAGGGGAAGGGGAGGGGAGGGGCCGGGAGGGGCCGAGCGCTGACTGCTGCTCTGTGTGTACCGCCGGACGGGTGACAGTCGGAGGTCAGAGGCTCCACGTCCCCCCCCCCCCCCCCCCCCCCCCCCCCCTCCCCCACCCCCGGCCGCGTCCGTCGTCTTCCATCGCCCTCAATCTCACATCCTGAATGAGCGGGTCTTGATGAGGACGGACGCGGAAGCTGCAGCGGGGGATCTGGCAGCGGGAGCGAGCCACATCCTGAAGGCCGGGCCCGAGCTCCTCTGCGGCGGCGGCGGCCAGGGGGAGGGAAACAAGGTGCGCTCTGTGATGTAAACACAGAGCGGGGGAAGGAGAGGTGGGGCGGGGGGGGGGGGGGGGGGGTCCACCACAGAGGGGCTCAGTGTGAGGAGGGGAGAAGGGCAGTGGAGGGGAGTGGTTGCGCAACCGTCCATCAACAGAGAACAAAAGCATTTGAATGAGTGACAGCACATTGATGAGAGCTCCAGAAAAGTCCCATAACTCAGACCCGGCGCTCTGGGTTTGCGTTGTACAGTAAATCACGTGGGAGGCACTCAGAGAGTGAATCTGTCGGTGCACACATTAGCTCACACTCACTTAATTATAGCTCTGGCCTCTGTGCGCATCGAAAGGAATGAGCTCTCCATGTCAGGCTGGAGTCAGCACCTGCACAGCTTTCTCTACATGGAAGCGATCAGAGGGAAAGAGAGCAGCCCCTGGAGACGTGGCGCCGGTTCCCCGACACTGGTGCAAGAGAACAAAGGGATTGTTCCCAAATGTGTGGGATGATGATGTCAGACCATCGCCAGACCGTGTAGAGCACAGCTGCTTCTTTACAGGGACGATAGGAAGCGACAAGATGTTTCCCCCCGTGTGGGAGACGGAGCCAGCCGTGTTTGACATCACACGTACATGTGTGGTGGGTGGAGTTCGGGGAAGTATACATGAGGTGAGTCTCTGTGGTGAGTCACTTGTGTTAATGTGACACCACATAAGCGTAAAGTACTTGAATGAAATGAACGTGAAGGCATGATGAGTAGGATGTAATATAAATCAGATGTGACACTGTGTGTGTGTGTGTGTGTGTGTGTGTGTGTGAGAGTGTGTGTACATATACATATGTGTATATGTTTATGTATATATAGTGGAAGGATGGTTGGATGGATGGGTGGATGGAGGGAGGGATGGATGGATGGATAGATGAATGGTTAGATGATAGGATTGATGGTTGGACGGATGGTAGGATGATGGATGGATGCATGGATGGATGGTAGGATGGATGGATGGACCGATGATAGAATGGATGGATGATTGGACGGATGGATGGATGGTAGTATGGATGAATGGATGGCAGGATGGTTAGTAGGGTCGAAGGATGGTGGGATGGATCCGGTCGGTCGGTCGGTCGGTCAATCGGGAGCAGGTCCTCTCTTAGCAGAGGGCGGCCATGTTGTCCTCTGAGTGAAGGTAGCAACCCAATTGAAGTCTTCTACAAGTTCTCCTACATGCTCGAGTGGGAAGTACGAGGTGAGGGAACGTCCACTACAACTTGCAACCTCACCACTAGATGTCACTAAATCCTTCCCACTGCACCTGCGAGACAACGTTGCATTAGTTCAACACACTAATCCTGATCTAACTATACTTAACAGGGAGACCATTAACCACTCATTGTGATTGAATCATCATGTGTGCAGAGTGGGACTCAGCCAAAGGCCTTAATGTGGCTCAGTGTGAGATGAGGCTTTAATTGAATTAAGCTCAGTGAACTCCTTCCAAAATCATTTCCTCTGAGCTGACCAGACATTTCCCCGTTAGTGGGGATTTCCACCCCAAATCTCGATCTGCTTAAGAAACAGAGGATTACAGCTGCGATCGTTGGACAGTGAGCGCTGACTGCATGTGTCTAAGCTGGATTTAAGATGCGCGGAGCGCTGGTCTGTGCCGGCGGAGCAGCAGAGTGTCTGCAGAGAGCAGAGGAGAGCAGAGCCACCGTGGACGACAGGGATTCATGTATTGGCATCAAAGCCGAGGCCATGGAAATAACACTGAAGGCTTTTCCTCTGAAGGTGGTGAATATTCCATGGAGGAACAATAACCTCAGTACTCTGCACACAGAGCCGCCTCTGTCCGAACAAGGCGAGACCATCATCGGAGTCTACCTCTTAGTGTTGGGTGAGTCACGCCTCATGCGCAACTTTGATTTTGCACAGTTTCTTTTCGTTTCGCCGTGGAATTACGTGATGGATATCATTTATTGGCTGCAGTGCTCAAATTCTTCAGTCTAACACACTTGTGACCTTTAAACGCCCCCGGGCCAAAACACTGGAGGAAACAAAATGAATGAGGTGTTGTTGTGTGTCGGTGACAGTTTCTCTGTTGCCCCACTTCAACCCGGGAATTTGTGTAACTCAGTGTTCGGGGTTAAAAAAAGAAAGGATTCTCTGGGCTTCTCACCATGGTTAATCTCAGCGCAGAGGAAAATGACCTCACTTTGAACTTCCTGTGTTGTGTTCACGGCTCCACTCATTGTTACGTTTTTTTTAGTTCAGCAGCTAAACGACCACAGAGGTCAAGAACCAGGAACACTACAATCCAACATCTCATAACATGACTGTACTACACTGTACTGTGCTGTACTGCACTATACTATACTACATTATACTATACTATACTATACTTCACAATACTATACTACACTATGCCATACCATACTATACTTTACAATACTACATTATACTATACCAAGCCATACCATACTATACTATACTTTACAATACTATACTATACTTTACTATGCCATACATACCGGTACTATACTTTACTATGCCATACCATACTATACTATACTATACTTCACTATACCATACCATACTATACCATACTATACTATTCTTTACAATACCATACTATACTATGCCATACCATACTATACTTTACAATACTACATTATACTATACCAAGCCATACCATACTATACTATACTTTACAATACTATACTATACTTTACTATGCCATACATACCGGTACTATACTTTACTATGCCATACCATACTATACTATACTATACTTCACTATACCATACCATACTATACCATACTATACTATACTATATTATACTATACTGTACTCCACCATACTATACTATATATACTGATACAACTGTACTATCTCATTCATCCACTCAATATATACTAAAACACTAAGTGTTCGACTTCATCTTGACTGATCATCCTGTGTGTGTGTGTGTGTGTGTGTGTGTGTGTGTGTGTGCTTTGCTGCAGGATGGCTGTCATGGTTTGGAAACAGTTTAGTGATGTTTGTCCTGTACAGACAGCGAGCCTCACTGCAGCCTACAGATTTCCTCACTTTGAATCTCGCCATCTCTGACGCCAGTATCTCAGTGTTCGGCTACTCCAGAGGGATCCTGGAAATATTCAATATCCTCCAAGATGATGGATATCTGATCAACTGGATCTGGACCTGCCAGGTAAAAGCCATGTCAAGATGCTGCTTATGGTCTCTTCGTTGGGATTTCTTTCAAGAGAGATTTGTTTATGTATCAATACAGTTCCACCAGGTATGAGTGACTGTGATTGGTCATTTTCTTGGTATCAAACAGCAGTTCCCAACTAATCTCAAATTATGATCTGACTCGCAACATAAAGTTGAATCCCTGTAACAATGATTGAAAAAGAAAAGTGCTGGGTCAGCAAAAACGAAAATCATCGTGCATGCATCTGCTCTCTTTGGTCAATCCCAACTACACAGTGCATGAAAAGAAACTGAGGACTTCTGGCAACAACGTGAGTATGCATGCGAGTGTGTGTGTGTGTGTGTGTCTATGTGTGTGAGTGTTTGTGTCTACAAGAGATTATGCTGTGGGCTATGTGGGCTGGAGGTTAAATCTGTAATAAGATTACAACAGTGGGGCCCTTTAAATGGGAGGAACTAATTGTGCGGCACCTGTCAACAACTGAAAAGGAAACAAGGGGAGCTGTGGGTTGGATGTTTGTTGTATAGTGAAATCATGCGTTGTTGTGTTGCTGAAGCACCAGACTCTAAGTCATTTCCATTCTGCTGAAAGATGAGTTATTGTGTATCATTTCTGATGTCAAGGTCACTTCAGTGTTTCCCTCCTCCTGCAGCCTCAGCTTGGAATGAAATAGTTGTCATACTTGAGCTTAGGATTCATCCCGGGTATTTTTCTCGCTCAGGGCAAGTCGCCGTGGAAACGGTGATATCCGTGCTGCGGCGAGCGCTGCACCCTCCCAGGAATCGTATGAAAACAAGCTGGTGTAACTCCAATGTTTTCACTGTCCAACCCTCAAAATACGAGTCGGGGGAGCTGCTCACTTAGCAAGCGACGTGATCTCATGGCTCAGACATCCCCCATCTCAGGTGACAGAGAAATATTGTGTCAGCCCATTTTCATTTTCACCCTCTCTCCTCCTGAGAGAGGTGCGCCGACGGCGTCAGAGGTAAAGGAGGTGAAAGCGACACAAGCAGGGGAAGGACGGAGCAGCGGGGTGAAGGAGACAGGCATGTGAGAGGCATTAGCAGATTACCGCGTGGAGTGGAGCATGATGGGACACGATCGCCGGCATGCTGGGGCCACATCCGGGTGTTTTGCACATGATCCTGAATCTGATGGAGCCTCGTTTGAACCTCAGTTCTGTTGCACTCACAGATAAATACTTTGGAGTTCTTTTATCATGACGCCTTGGCAACAGAATGATTTTCCCGTCCTCCAAATAAGGGGCAGACGTTTATTATTCTAGACGATGAGGATCAAATCCCATCACTTACAGAAGTCAGCATCTTCATGCTGTGGGTCCTCGGGAGAACTGGTCATGACCAATCAATGCGCAGGTCATCTCAACCCTGTGGTCTGGACATACTATTCTATGCTTTACTATGCTGTACTGTACTGTACTATATTATACTGTACTATGCTGTACTATACTGTACTGTAATATACTGTACTATACTGTACTATACTGTACTGTACTGTACTGTACTATACTAAACTATACTATACTATACTATACTACATTATACTACATCATACTCAACTATACTGAACAACACTGCGCTACACTATACTATACTATACTATGCTATAGTACTATTCTATGCTCACCTCTGGTACACCCTACTGCTTCTACACAATACTATACTATACTGTGCTATGCCATGCTATGGTATGGTATGCTATACTACACTATACTATACAATACTATACTACACTATACTATATGCTTGCCTCTGGTACACCAAACTGCTGCTATACAATACTGTACTATACCATCCAATACTACACTGTACAAGATAGAATAGAATGCAAAACACTAGGCCCTGACATTGAGGCCATTGGGGCGGTTGAAGATGACATAACGATGCAAAACAACAGGAAGTCAGCGTCCTCACGCCGCGGGTCCTCGGGAGAACTGATCATGACCAATCAACGTGTGTGTGTGTGATGTAAACCCTGCTGGTCTAGACCCGCAGCAGTCAGACAAACGGAGAGGGTGAAACGCAGAATGACTGACGCTAATGGGATTAAGGGTGAGGAGGATCAGGAAAGTCATCGGGGAGAGACCTCAACTAAGTAGCGTCACCTGCGGGAGGTACGACAGGAAGCCGCGGTGCCGCACAGTCAGAGGTTAGGCTGAGACACACGAGCATAATTCCCTCTGAGAAGGGCTGTGATTAAGGGACCGTCCTCAACAACAACGGGCCCGACACGGCAGGGCTTTGTTGTTTTAATGCCGTTCAAGTTTGTCCAAACCCAAGTTTCTGAATGACTTGAAAACGGACTTAGACACCAAGGTTTTTCAGGGATACAGTAATGTCTCTAACCCGTCCGTCTGCTGCTCCGTCTGATTCCAGGTGGACGGTTTCTTCACGCTGCTGTTCGGCCTGGCCAGCATCAACACCCTGACCGTCATCAGCATCACCCGGTACATAAAGGGATGTCACTCAAACAAAGGTGAGCCTCGACTTCCCGTTCGAAACCCGTAGAAAGCTCCACAGCCGCCCCCCTCACACTCCGGCTCCGGCTGCTCTTACGCATCGGACACTAAAGTGTTTGTCGGTGCCACTGGGACGTCGCGATCCTCCTCAGCTGCTGGAATAACTGCCACTTTCTATTTTGCCGACGCGTCATTATGTTAATTTGAGCCGACATTTTCTATTTTCAGGTGCGACTGATGCCGAAGAATGTGTTGATTATATGGAAATGAGGTTTTTGTTGTGTTAGTGGGTTTTTCGTACGACACCAGTTACATAAACGTGTGTGTGTGTGTTTGACGATGTTGGCTAAAGTATGAACATCCTGGGAGTGTGTGTGTGTGTGTGTGTGTGTGTGTGTGTGTGTGTGTGTGTCATCATCTGTGTTTTGTGCCAGAGCTGATGAAAATGATCCAGATGTCTACAGATAATGATCTAGATATTTTTTTAAGTGCTGCTGTGGTTTCAGGAGCAAATTAATACCAATAAAACAAATAGGTGTATGTTGAACTGTAATTATAGCTAAGAATACAACAACCATGTATCGGATGTGTCTTTTTTTAAATGTCCTTTCCAAATCCATTTGAATTATTCTCATTATTTTTTAAGTCCCATGAAAAGAAGATTTGTAAATTTCTCCAGAATAACAAATCGAATAAGATTCAATTATAATATATATGGGTCGGCCAGAGAACACAGATTTATTCTTTCAAAAAAAGATGATGAAGCTAATATTAAGACTTTTAAGTTGTGTGTTTCACTCAAGTCCTCCTGAAAGCTGGAATGAACTTCTGCATGTGTTAATCTATATTCTAATATAATGAAATTCCTGCCACATGAATGACCTTATATCAAATGTTTGATGGGGTAGGTTGAGGTGGTGGTGTTATGCTCTGATTTTACTGGTGTGGCCCACGTCAGGTTCAATTGAGCTGCATGTGGCCCCTGAACTTCAATGATCTAATATGTGCTGGCTCTGAACTATAACGGCTAATGCAAATAAAACCAGGGAGTAGAGCAGACGATTACAAAGTTCTGCGCACGGGTCGGCAGCAGAGGTTCTGCTGAGTCAGCCATGTTTGCGAAGGCTGCGAACATAACAAAAGAGCTCAGTGTTGAACAAATGTCACAATCCTGACATTTATAAAAAGTCAAGAATGCTGCATCTTTCCCCGTTTGCCAAAGTTAGGACATTTTAACCTTTTGGCACAAACAGCGTATTCATGTTTCATCTTTGTTGGGTGTGGTGGCAGCTTATTGTATCAGCATGAACACCATCGCTGTCTCGCTCATCTGCGTTTGGACCGGCGCCATGTTTTGGTCGGTGGCTCCTCTGCTGGGCTGGGGCAGCTTCACAGGTCTGTTCTCACTCAACGACCCCAAAAAACGCTGAATGCTTGTGGGAGTCTGTGCGCGACCTCTGAGCGTCTTCTCGTGTCCCTCAGACCGAGGTTACGGAACCTGTGAGGTGGACTGGTCCAAAGCCAACTACTCCACCATCTACAAGTCCTACATCATCTCCATCCTCATCTTCTGCTTCTTCATCCCCGTCATGATCATGCTCTTCTCCTACGTCTCCATCATCAACACCGTGAAAAACACCAACGCCATGTCTGCCGACGGTTTGCTCAGCAGCCGCCAAAGGAAGGTGGAGAGGGATGTCACGCGGGTACATACTGACATTTTCATGAATTAAAAATTACCTAAATATATGTATATACATATATATATATATATATATATATATGTACATATATATGTTTTTTTTACATGACCCTTAAATGAGCCCATTAATGTATATTTACATGAGGAGTGGGTCCCCTGAAGTTGTCACCCGCCTACATGCTCAGAAGGGTGAGGATGGTGAGGTGACGGATACAACACACAACCTCACCTCAAGGGGCCGCCAAATCGTACAGACTGCACTTTTAAAACTCTATTTTAAAGGTCCCTGACAATGGTTCCCCTCATGTGTGTCCCCAGATTTCCATTGTGATCTGCACGGCCTTCATCATGGCCTGGTCGCCATATGCCGTGGTGTCCATGTGGTCGGCCTGGGGCTTCCACGTGCCGAGCACAACCAGCATCTTCACCCGCCTCTTCGCCAAGTCCGCCAGCTTCTACAACCCGCTCATCTACTTCGGCATGAGCTCCAAATTCCGCAAGGACGTGGCCGTGCTGCTGCCGTGCACCCGCGAGGGCCGGGACGTGGTGCGGCTGCAGCACTTTAAGAACATCAAGCCCAAAGCCGAGGCCACGCCCTCGGCCGCCAAGCTGCCCGCCCAGAAGCAGGAGGAGAAGTACAAAGCGCTGGAGGTGAACCCGTACACTCCTGACAGCGACTCGGGGGTCAACAGCCCCCCCCAGACTCCTCCTTCGGAACCACAGGAGGTCTTCCACATCGACGTGCCCTCTCACGTCGAGACGTCAGAGTACTGGTGCGACAGGCTCTGAGGACACTTCACCTGAACAGCTACCTGAATCATGAGGGAAGATTGAGAGTATTTTTGTATTTTTTGGTCTTACCCATTTGAATAAACTGCATGTATAACTGGTATTAATAAATTATTTTCTGTTTCACACACGTTGGAGCTCTTATTTCTTTGTGATCAGTCGATATCAAAGGAATCCAGTGGCAGAAATGTGAGGATGCAGCAAAATAAGATGTGGAAACACTGAGAGGTCCTGAGCTCGGCTGGGGGTCCGTAATGGACCAGAATCCCAGGGGCCCCCGGGGCCACTCATGTGCCATCACATATGTACTGTATGTCCTGCTCCGGAGATGCTGCAGACTTCACCCTCTGCAGCACCTTCAGTTTACATCCGCTGGAACCGCGTCATCACATCATGTCAGTCAGATAGAAACAGGCAGGAGAGAGGGTTTTCTCTGACGTGGCCGAGGCTGAACTCCAAATGCAATGCTCTTATTAGAGAACAGATTTGAAGCGGAGTCACACCACTACAAGCTGCTCACTGGTGCCTCAACTACAGTGATTCAAACTTCCCGACTTATGATGCTCATTTATTATAATGTCTTGAAATTTAAGTGAAACAAAGACAACTGGTGATTTTTTTTTTAATCCAATGAGGGATTTTCAAGCTACTGCACTGGATAGTTGATGAACATCAAAATCTGTATTAGCAGATTCAGAGACGTCTTCTCCTCCATGTTAGCATATGGGAGAAAAGTCTGCTTGATCTGCCTGATGAAGAGGCTGCAGTACTGCTATTTGACCACTATGTCTTTTTTTTTTTTATACTTCTTTGCTTCCTGTCCTTTATCCAGCTCCCGTTAAACATTCATGCGTCAGCCATAAACGTGAATGTCGGTAGGAAATTTAAAAAAATACAATTCCCTGTGGTCCAGTAATGGAGTGGAGTTAAACCTCAGTGAACTTTGACCCTCTGTATTTGCCCTGCATTTGCATAGGTGTAACAATGTGTGAAAAGACATGGCGCACTCGTGCGCACTGCGTGCCGTGTAAACAGGAGCGCTGGGACCAGGCGCTCGTTTCCTCCACCTGTCAACAGACCAGTACCCCACAAAGGCTGTTTGCCAAGACAACAGTGTAAACAACACTTACCACTGATTAGGCATGTTGCACCACATACCCTACCCTGACCCAGTCAGCAAGCAGCCCATTGGTTTTACTCACTGATGTAAAAACTACAAGGTAACTCAGGACAATGTGTCTTACAACCAGCAACCAAGGCAATTATACTTGAGCCGTGAAGGTTTAATCTTTTTTTGAAAATTCCTGCGGTGTATTTTCTCCTGGTTTGTGCCAAGACCATAATCACGCACACACAATGAGTTCTTTTACAAGAGCCCTTGAGACCTTTCAATCAAAATGGCAGCCTCAGCATAACCATCAGTGGAGTGGATGATGGGGAGCAGCAGCTCTGGAGCCAATCTACATAAACCTACAGGCCCTTTGTGTCAGGAGTCAGTGCCTGAGGGCGTCAAATCATTTCAGTTCACTTAAGGCCAGATTTGATCTCAAGTGGGCCGGACCAAGTACACCGTTTTTCACATTCTGCGAAATTGTCCCTCGGTCTGGACCGGACCCCCTGATGGGCTGGTTTTGGTCCGCGGGCCATATGTTTGACACCCATGTTTTATACTGTACAACCTGATATTCAAGGGGCGGGGGGGGACTGCTGCCAGAAGTCACTCCAGGGTCCATGGAATATTGGGAGGGAGAATGGTCACTGGTCAATAATAATCTACATAATAATAATAATAATAATAATTATTATTATTATTATTATTATTATTATTATTATTATTATTATTACTGTTATTATTATTATTATTATTATTATTATTATTATCATCATACAGATAGAAAACATGATACTAATAATAATAACAATAATGATAACAATAATAATAATATATAAAACACAATAAAATTGAATAATAGTAATAAAACAAATAAAGTAGGAGAGAGAGAGAGAGAGAGAGAGAGAGAGAGAGAGAGAGGATGTGTGTCCCCGCATCCTTTCCCCATGGCCGCAGGTTACTGATCCTCTCCCTCTGCCTGACCGAGGAGCTGAGAGCAGCCAAGTGGGACGGGCAACGCAGAGGGAGACTCTGGCCCCGTCCCGTCCTCCTCCACTTTTAATGAGCAGCCCCGATCATGCAGGAGTAAAAGTCCAGGTGGAGCCGCTCAGTGTCTCCACACACACCCGCTGGTCCGCAGAGAGAGGGAGGGTGAGAGAGAGAGAGAGAGAGAGAGAGAGAGAGAGAGAGAGAGAGAGAGAGAGAGAGAGAGAGAGAGAGAGAGAGAGAGAAGGAGAGGGAGAGTGAGAGAAAGAGCGCAGAGGTGCCGTGAGAGAATTTACGCAGGGAATTATTACCTGTTGTTCTCTCGTGAATCGCCTGGAGGATTATTTCACATTCTCAGGTAAGTTCACCTTCTTTGCCTCGAGGACACGGTGAGAAGAAGCGGCCACACACGTGAACCGCTGTGGGTCTGAGCTGGCTGCTGCGTGGCGTGGATGGATTAATCGCTGCGACTCCGTGCGTAATTACGCGCGGCTGGTGCCAGTTTCAGCCAAAAGCGCATTTTGAGTCTTGAGAAACAGATTCGCCTTGAAGTTGAATGGTCATTATGGGATGTTTTCTGAGTTAAAAGTCCTGGTTTACTTCCTTCCAGTTGTAGAGTTCATGACTCAGCTTTGAGCTCCTGAGGTTTGACGCTCTGCTCCTGCTCAATGTTTGTTTAACTTACTGTTTATTTTCCTCTTTTTAGTAAACACCTCCCTCCTCCCCCCTTCACTGGGGGTTTAGCTGAATGAACCTATCTATTCATACTGTGTGCACCTTCTAATGCATCATTCAAAGAGAGAATGGTGCTGTCTGTGCTTTTATTTTGAAAAGATCCTTTTAAAAATGTGCCAAGTTATAAGTTGCTGAGTCTGGTTGCTGCAGTGTGTGTGTGTGTGGGGGGTGTTGTGTGTGTGTGTGTGTGTGTGTGTGTGTGTGAGAACTCGCTGACAGAACCTGATTCAACTTCAGGTGGTCTCCATAATACACAATCTGTCCATCTGCAGGCTGCACGCTCGGGCTTGTACTGAAGAATTAAAGTAATTCAGCCTGTGCTGTGCTGCTCCATAAACAAACAGTGTCCCAGCAGTAGCAGTAGCAGCAGCAGCAGCAGCAGCAGCAGCAGCAGGCTACACCGTAGGAATGACCCTGTAGAGACATGTTGGCTGATCTCTCCTGTTCTTCTTTTCAAATCCACTTGGCACATCTCACCAGCTTCCCTGTACAGTCCTGACACCTGTGGACACTGAGCTCAGGGTGCACGAGTTAACGCTGTCTCCTTTAACACATCGCACAATCACAGATGCAAGCGTGTACGATTCGCAGATCAAATCAACCAAAACAATACTCCGATGATCTTAGAATGAACACAAGGCAACAGAATAACTTGGAATGGATCATCACAGCTCCTTCTGAGTTCGAATGACAACTGAAGACCACCGCGGAGCTTCCCCCTAAGCCTGGGGCTCGACCATCGGATGTCACAAAGTCCCACGCGTTGCACCCTGTTCTGTTCTCAGCTGATCTGCCCTCGTCTCGTCGTGCTCTCCCTCTTTGCATTTCCATGGCTCCACATGCAGCAGGAATGTGGATGCGTGCTGGTGAAGCGGGGAGAGCTCCACATACTGTCCTAGTGTTTGGCCCGAAGCTGCACGAGCCACGAGCTCAGCACATGTGAGGAAAACAGGACGTTTTCGAGGCTGAAATGTGAAGAGGTGCTGGTGCACGGACGCTCATCTGAGACAGCAGTGGTGCAGCAGCAGCAGCAGCAGCAGCAGCAGCAGGGGCAGGTGTGTTTGGTCTGCCCCCATGTATCCAGAAACACACACTGCATGATGGAGAGAGAGAGAGGGAGAGAGAGGGGGGGGGGGACGGCTCCTGCATGTGCATCCGCTTTGCATTAGAGCTGCTGCAGGAGTGTGATGCTGCAGCCAGGTGTTGTTTCACATCTGCTGCTGCTGCTGCTGCTGCAGCAGTAGCAGCAGCAGCAGCAGGCCTTTCTGGGGCCTTATGTAATGATGGCTGAGGTTGTGTGTGTGTGTGTGTGTGTGTGTGTGTGTGTGTGTGTGTGTGTGCGCCCAGGGTTGTCCAGAATCCAGTTGCGTATTTTAATTCCTGAAACTATGTGACCTGTCTGAGCTGCTGGGCTCCCCACAAAGACCTCCTGCGCAGAAAACACCAGATTTTCTGCAGTGACTTTGAAAATCCCTTTTTTTTTTTTCAAAACCATGATCACGATGGTGATGGGTTGTTTGGTCGCGTCCCCGCCCTGTTCAAATGAGAAGCTCAGTGTGGTGCCAAAACGTATAAATACGAAAACAAAGCCGGCTGAGGCTGCTCTCACAGAACAACACATGGCTTATCTTATCACAAGTTGAACACAGGTGTACGCAAAATGTACACAATGCACCCGCACAATGGCCGACCCGCCTGCGCCCCCCCCCCCATCACCCGCCCGGTGATTTATTGTGGCAGCGGAGCTGAAAGGCCTCACATATCGGGGCTTTCTCCAAAGCTATCTGAGCATGTGATGTGTGAAACTATCTCAGACCTGTGCTTTGTTTGTTTTTGGTGTGTGTGTGTGTGTGTGTGTGTGTGTGTGTGTGTGTGTGTGTGTGTGTGTATGCCCTCAGGATCTATTGTCTACTGTACAGGAAACTCCCCACACTGTTTGTCGAAGGATATCATTTGCCCTGCGTCTCTTGGAGAACAGAGGGAGGTGTTTGGAGAACAGATTTGAGAGACGGTAAATCTAAAGGTTCTCTGGAATGACTCCTCAGAGGAACCTTATGAATATGGAGCACATGTGTCAAACTCGTGGCCCGCGGGCCAAATGTGGCCCGCAAGATCATTTCATGTGGCCCGCGAGAGCTGAAAGGGCCTTTGAGCGTCTAAAAATAAAAGTCTAAAGCATAGATTGCCCATGAATTCGAGTTAATTACACGTGTCACTTTTTATGTCCAGCCATATATTCAGTGTGTTTACATTTTCACATGTATGTAAATGAATATACTATATACATTACACATAATATTTGGAACTCGAATAAATGCTAATCAAATACGAAGACAGTTATTTTACAATATATTAAGTCGTAATTACATCGACTCCCATCATTAGAACCAGGAAACACAATTCTGATGTGGCCCTCGGTGAAAATGAGTCTGACACCCCTGATATAGAGACTTCCTTCCTGGCAGGTGAGGGACAGATCAGTTGAGTTGTTTGCTTGTCTCCAGTGAAGCGCGTGCACTGACTCACCTCTCCTCTCTTTCACTGTGAGACCTACATATCTGTCCCGGCTTGTTCCCCAACAACCTCAGATTTCTTTTTTTTCCCCCCGCGAGGACAAATTGTAGTCCTGAACGCGCAGCAGGGATCGACCTGCTTGTCAAAGCACAGCGCTGTGGAAAGATCGTGTCAGTGCTCATGAATGTCAGATAAAAATGTGGAGCCACATCAGGGAAAGTCCTGTCACTGCCAGCCACCACTGCATCACTGCTCACATGAGGTTCACCTTAGCTGTCTGCAACTCCAACTGAGAAGTGTGCCAGGAAATGCAGCCACAGAGGTAGTTCACGTGTATGTACCCAGATTGTTACCATGACAACATGATATACCCTCCGACAGAGCTCAGAAATACTGAGAAAGACTCATTTCAAAAGCAAACCGGACTGGAAACAAATGGGGGTGGTCTTCTAAACTGGGACTTTTATTTTGAAGGCTAAAAAGAGGGAGGGGATTCGATTGGACTCAATAAGCCGCACAAACAACGTGAACATTTTCTGCCTACACCACAATACTTCTGTAAACATCGAGGATGACAGAATCTCACTTATACGAAACGGGAGCATTTCAAAATAAAAGCATATTTTGGCAACTTGGATCTAATCTTCTCTAGCTTCAGGGACAAAACAGTGCAGCTCGTTCGGGACCCTGCGGGCCACCACGGTGGCTCATGAAATTGCCTGGAGTGCCATGAGGTCATGGGTTCAATTCCTAGCCTCCTGATGTAAATGTACATTACAGGGCTCATTGTTGGGTAATGTAAAAAGTCATGCATTGAGGTGAACATTATCAGAGTGTAATTGTTTTGTAATTCTATTTCGCCAGATAGAAGTGACTAAAAATTACCCGAATTTTACACACTGCACCTTTAATATCTTTAGAGGTGTCATAGGGTAAACATCGTCATTGTCGGATGGAGTCAGAACACCTGGCACCATTTGCTAATCAGCGGCGCTCGTACTGACTATATCATCCAGACTCTGTTCCCAATACGTCACCGTTTCCCTGGAATGAGTCTGTTATCACTTTTGATGTCTGGCAGCAGCACTGGTTTCTCTAAAGTTAGTGAGTTAAATAAAATATATATCAATGAAGCCGCTGTGACGTCCTCCGTCTTCTTTGTTATGTCTCCGCTCTGGTGGAAGCCACAGCCAGAGGCCTTCAATTATCTGCTCGTAAAACTGTCTGTGCCGTTCAGGTGAATGTAATTCCTCAGGAGCGCCGCGAGGGACCGTCTTCAAATTTGGCACCGACATGAACATGACATGTTTTTGGTCATAGAGAATAAATACACTAATTAGAGGCATGATTTAAAGGTGCAGTGTATGAGATTTAGGTGAAATAATAATGTTGTCTGTCAGGAGCAGGTCCTCTCCGGAGAGGCCGCCATTTTACGATAGCCCTGAATGGACAAACTAAACATCTTTTGAGATTTAAAGGTGCTGTGTGCAAGGTTTGGCGACATCTCGAGGTGAAGTTGCATGTATTCATCACCTCACCCTGGTGAGGTTCTCCTCCATGCTCAGAAGGGTGAGGTGATGGATACAACGTGCAACGTCACCACTAGAGGTCACCAAATCTTACTCACTGCACCTTTAATCTTTATTTATCCAGGACGAGAAACCAGAAAACAAATGCTCTTCGCATATCAGCATCTGAACATAGCATCATGCTCCACGGCATCTCAGCAGTCTGATACCCCCCCCCCCCCCCCCCCCCCCCCCCCCCCCCCCCCCCCCCCCCCCCCCCCCCCCCCCCCCCCCCCCCCCCCACCACCACCACCACCACCACCTCCACTCCCACCACCATGATTTACTCTGTGCAAATACAAGCAGAGAGCTTCCAGTCACAAATGAGACAGGTGTATAATTACACCGCCTTCTCGGTCGTGCTTCATCATATCGCTAACGGGCTGAAAACGCCAGTCAGAGCTGCGCGGCCATGTGAGCCCCTCGCCTCAGAGGCCGGCGCCTGATCACATGTTCCCACTCGATCAGATTGAAGCTGCCGGTGTGTGGCGGACGTGATGGCGTCCTGGTGGGAGGTTCAGCATTCCTGTGTTAAAGTGGGAGGTCTCAGTCATCACCCTCACAGGGAGCGAGCTGTGTCCCACCACCTTGGCACACAGCCGCCGTAATGAGAGCGAGTGACTTCATTCAGATCCGTATCACCACGGCCTCTGTCATCACTGAGTGCGGCGGGTGCAGCGACACGTCAGCGACCCACTGGTGTTCTTTACACAGGCCGCCGCTCCGCTCCATGTCTCTACACCGGTGTAACGTTGAACGTGGGACGACTTTTAAACTTTACAGCAGAAAAAATGCAGCTGCTGCGTAAACAGTCAGGCGATCAAAGCAGGAAGCAGCTTCGCGCGGTCGTGTGCGATAAACAAGTGAAGCCATGTGACACAGTTCTTCATTCCTGACTCATTAAGTGATGTCTGAGTGAGACTCACAGATGCTCAGCCTGTGGAAAATACTGTGATTTGTAACCACAACAACAACAACAACAACAACAACTGCTGCACCCAGAAATAACAACACCAGTGATAATATGTGACAATAACTATCAATTATATTCATCCGTAATTGGGTACTTGGATACTGCATCGTTCAACTGCCATCCATCCATCCATCCATCCATCCATCCATCCATCAATACAACCATCCATCCTATCATCGGTCCATCCATCCATTCTACCATCCACCCGTTCACCCATCCATCCCACCATCCTTCGACCCTACTAACCATCCTGCCATCCATTCATCCATACTACCATCCATCCATCCGTCCAATCATCCATCCATTCTACCATCCATCCATCCTACCATCCATCCATGCATCCATCCATCATCCTACCATCCGTCCAACCATCAATCCTATCATCTAACCATTCATCTATCCATCCTACCATCCATTTGTCCATTCTACCATCCATCCACCCATCCATCCATCCTACCATCCAACCAACCATACGTTCTACCATCCATCTATTCATTCATGTATCTACAATAAATCAATAAAATCCATTCACTGTAAGCGATAACAGAAGGGACATGAGGGATCACATGTAGGGAATATGTTCTTCAGTAGAATACATCGAAAATAAAATGAGATCACAACTAAATACAGAAAATATACAATTAGCTCAAACACATTGAATTCATTAAACACCATATATAGGAACATAGCTGGTCTGGTGAAGCTCCTGTTATTATTCTGACTGCTGTGTTTATCCAGTCGTGTCTGGAAAGTGTCTGTGGACCCACAGGTTTATACTGGGTGTCATTTCTTTTGACCAAGGTTTCAGACATTACTGCAGACAATGAGTTACAGGAGCTGACCATGTCATGTTCTCTGTCTCTGTCTCTGTCTCTTAGGCCGCTCGATTGTCCTCAGACCTCCTGAACCAAAGCCCCACCCATCATGATGAGAGCGTCACTGTGTCTCGGTGAGCCACCGCCTCTGTCTCCCCGCAGGACCACGCTGCTTCTCAGTGACATCATGTCCACATATAGACGCCATAGTGTCCACTTCTATCTCCATTGTCTACAGTGAACATGCTGATCAGTCACCACATGTGTTACTATTTGTATGAACCTCCCCCTCAGCGCTCCTCCTGTCCTGTGCTTGCTGGGCCAAACCCAACGGATCCAAGAACAAGAAACCAAAGCAAGGTAGAGATCAGCAGACAACCAGGCCTGTCATCTCCATCACTGCCACTGCCACTGTCGCTTTCTGCTGACTCACTGTTCTGCACTACACTGCCCTCAGCTCACTGCAAAAACACAACCTCACAATGGAATATGATTCATGGGCAGGGAACAAAAGGAATGATATATATATATATATGAATTTTGTTTACACCCTTCACTTTTAGTGAACTGTAATTTGTGAGCGTGAGCATTTTGCTGCAGCCCGTTTGAATTAAGACGATGTTCAGAGGTATCGAGATGATTGATGTGGCAGCACGGTTGTATAAATACCATAAATCCGAATTTGGTGCAGAGATGGGACCTGAACACAGACTGTGTGAGGCAGTGATGTCACCCATAGGTTTCTGCAGAGTGCTCACGAGGCTCAAAGTGGGCGGTTCACTCGTCACCATCCTGCCGATGCCTAACTCTTCCGACCTCCTGTTTCATCCATAAACGGTCAAAGGGGCGGAGCACAGGTAGCGCTGGGGTTGGCCCATTGCTACTGTCACAGCATCTATAGAACGTGCCAGGTGTCACTCAAGCGGCCACGCCCCCTAAACTATTACATCATTTGCAGCAAGCTTTAAACATGTTGAATTCACCTCAAAAGTCGGCCATTTTAACATGGGAATGGAGACAGCCTCAAGTGGCCACCCAGTGAACTGCACGTCTCCACTTCCGCATTGACCTCAGCTGTCAGCCCAGGAGGTTGCCGGGAAACCGTGAGAAATACGAATCATTAAAGGTGCAGTGTGTAAGATTTCGGGATTTTCTGTCGCTTCTAAAAATATCACAAAACAATTACAGACGGACATTTCAATGAATTCATAATCGTCTAAATGTATTATTCTTGTTCCCATCAACTTTAAATGAGCCCATTAATGTATGTTTACGTGAGGAGCGGGTCCTCTCTACGGGGGCCACTATGCTGTAACAGTAGCCCAGTGTGGACATACTGAACAGTTTTTGAGTTTGAATGACAACTGAAGTCGACCAGCGGTTCTCCTGCACGTGAGGTGATGGGCACAACATGCAACTTCATCTCTAGATGTCACCAAATCCTACACACTGCACCTTTAAGGTTTTTGATATGTTTTGTAACTCTACTATAAGAACAATAATGATGTGAAGGATTGTTGGGCCCCTCTGTTCCAGCCCTCACTGAAATCCCATGATGAGCATAATGTAACCGCAGCATCCATTGAAACTAACCGGACCTGTGATCATGTGACCTCCTCAGTTGTACCAGAGATAGAGTGTGATGTCAGAGCGGGGAAGATCAACCTCCCAGAGTTCATAGCCAAATGTCCCGCACACTGTAAAGAGACCAAGCAGCAGGTCTACGGGACGGGCGTCTTCGCCTCCATCTCCAGCATCTGCAATGCCGCCATCCACAGGTAAAGAGAAGCTGTGCAGCTGGTGTCAAAGACAGAAGTGACGTGCTTTCGTTTGAGACATATGGCGACTGTTTGCGTCCACAGCGGCATCATCACCAACTCAGGAGGGAAGGTGATCGTGAGGAAGATGGCCGGGCAGAACGTTTACAAAGGCAGCAACTCCAACGGCGTGCGATCTCTGTCCCTGCCAAAGTGGAGGGAGTCGTTTGTTGTCTCAGGTTTGGATCGTCGATCGTTTAGCCAAATTGTTTACGACACGACGGGAAGCGACCCCTCCGCTAACAGGCGGCTCTGTTGTGTTTCAGTGGGGAAGCCAAAGAAGGGAGTCATCTACCCGTCCACCCTGGACTATGTCCCCTCAAGACCCACCTACGTCAAGACAAGTGAGACCAGGCTCGTTTATTCATGTCTCCATGGTGGGACTCTCTCAGTGGGACAGACGTTGGGTTCAAATGAGGTTTTTTGGACTTTAAAGGTGCAGTGTGTAGGATCTCGTGAGATGAAGCTGCAACCTGCTGCTCACCGCATCATTCTCCCCGATTAATGGTAGCCCTCGGTAATAATGATAATAATAATAATAATAGTAATAATAATGATGATGATGATGACGACAACAACAACAACAACAACAACAACAATAATAATAATAATAATAATGTTGATGATGATAATGGCTCTTTTCAGGAAACTTAGATACTTGATATTTCTGCACACACGAATGCGCGCACACACATACACACACACACACACACACACACACACACACACACACACACACACTCCCCCAAATAGACATGTAAGCATAAGTACGTACATCTAACTTTTGTGAAATTCTACCGAGACCTAAACACGCAGACGTCATCATATCAGGGACCTTCAGGATACAAAGTTCCTCACTATACATCTACTATGACTCGTACATGCTGAAGGTCTGTGGGCTTGATTGACGCGTCAGAGAGCCGAGTCATGGTGAAGCATGTGAGGAATGCATGACAACACGCGCTCGTCCTCGACTCCACCGACCATCCACTCCACCGCCCTCTCCATCTGTTGTCTCCTCGCAGGTCAAAAAGAGGCCAAAGCCCCTGCAGCCACCACGCAGCCACCTGCCACCACCGCCGCACCTGAACTCAGCACTGCTACAACACCTGAACCTACCACCACCACCACCACCACCACCACCACACAGGCTCCTCCCACCACCACCACCACCACCACCACAACAACAACCACCACCACCGCCGCACCTCCACCCACCACCACCAAAGCTCGGGCAGCTGTGCACAAAGTCCGAGACGCAGGTACAACCCCCCCCCCCCCCCCCCCCCCCCCCCCCCCCCCCCCCCCCCCCCCTACCACCCCGCCCCCCGCCCCCGCCCCCCGCCATTCCATCTTATATCAGCACAACACGCTAACTCCTTCCTCTAAATCACTGGATCCATGAACGACACATGGCTAATTGTGTGTTTACACGGATGTTGTTGACGATCCAGTAAAAACCAATTCCATGCGGATGATCCACTGGCGCCCGCGTGCCGCCTGTAGCCGAGGTCGCACTAACAACTTTAGCAGCTTTTACCGGGAATCAGGGGATGAACGTTTGAGTCGCGGCCGCAACTACAACAAATTACAGCTGGTTCCTGAGTTGGCACCCCGCCGTGCTCTCGATCACGTGACCTTTCATCGCCTTTATTAGACAAAGACGTTATCGGACGGTAATCACTGTGAGTCATTTGCCTGCTTTGGGGTAGAAAGGCAGCGACAGAGGCCAAACAATGCTGCAGTATCTTAAAGGTATGTGTGTAAATGAACTGGGCCGTGTGCCAGACAACCGCCCAACCATTTTCTGTAACACTATCTCTCTCGTCTCCATATTGGCGCCCCCATCTGTCTTTCTCCTATCTAGGCAGCAGTCACCCGTACCTTGCCTCTGTGGCAGCGGCAAGTTCAAGTAAGTTTTTTTTTGTTTCGTTTTGTTTTTAAAGGTGCAGTGTGTAAGATTTGGTGACATCTAGTGGTGAAGTTGCATGTCGTATCCGTCACCTCACCTCCACCTTTCTGAACATGCAGGAGAACCTATGGTCGACTTCAGTCATCAGTAAAGCTCAATAGATGTTAAGTACGTCCACTTTTACTACCATAAAAACATGGCGGCCCCCATAGTGAGGACCCACTCCTCATGTAAATATACATTATTGGGCTCATTTAAGGGTAATGAATAGAATATAAAATATTTAGGAGATTTGTAAATGAGAACTGATACTCAAACATTTTACCTGGTCAAATAAAGTCAATAATAAGTCAAAGTCAATAATTATAATGAAATGAAAGAAAATGAAAATGTCAGGATGTAATTGTTTTGTAATATTTTTAGAAGTTACACAAATTACACAAAATCTTACACACTGCACCTTTAAAAGGCACGAACTTGAAGCATGGGGTGTTTTTGCTCGACATCAGGGTCCATCATGTATATTCTCAGTGCTGGTGCTGAATCAAAGCAAGTTTGTCAACATCAAAGGCAACTTGTGTATTTTAAGTGAAATCGGTTCGGCTCAATTGCTTTAAAGGTGCAGTGTGTAAGACTTGGTGACATCTATTGGTCAAGTTGCATTTTATTTACTTATTAACCTGAATTTCACCAGGAAGTCACCCTTCCCATCCAGCTGCAGGAGAACCTGTAGCAGCCCTGGGTTGTCAGTCAAGCTCAAAAGATGTCTGGTCTGTCCACTCTGGGCTGTCGTAAAAACATGGCCGCCCCCCTAGGGGGGACCCTGATGTAAATATACATTTCAGTGCTAATTCAAGGATAACGTAAAGAGCAAGTCATACACTTGAGGTGTCAGTGGGGTGATTATACATTCATGAAAATGTCCGTATAGAATTGTTTTATTATCCTTTTTCTACAGAGATAAGTTACAAAAAAATTGTAGACACTGCACCTTTAAAATAAAAAAATAAATAAAAAAACAGGAGGACCAGCCGTGACTTGAATTGAGTATTTTCACATGTGAACGTGTATTTTGTCTAAATGTGCCCACGTTGTGTTATTGGTGTAGGAAAGACACAAATGGGTCAAGGAAAGAGTCCCGGCCAAGGTAGAGTATGTCCCACGTCTCATGGGAGTAAACAATCCTTTACAGCATTTCACAGCCACTCCACTTAACAATGGCGTCTCTCCAAAGTGTTCAGAGGAGGAGCCTTTCCAAATAGATACCCACTGCGAACCAGTGCAGGTAAAACCAGCTTCAATCTCAATGTGTCTTCATTTCATTTCTTCTGCTCACTGACTGAAATCAGCTCCACATGTGCTCCGTCTATCTGCTCCTTCCTCGTGATGCATCTCAGCTCTGCACGGCCTCTCTGTTCTCCTCTCCTCTGCTTTCAACCTGCACGATACTAGACTCTGTGACCACATGTTTTCAGATGGACTTGTTTTCAGTGGTTATCTGCAGGCCCATGCACAAACTACACCAGCAATTATTGCTGAGTCAGGGGAGGTGACATTCACTTTGCATGTTGGTTGATTTCTCAGAGATTTGACGAGTGAATCCGAAAAGGTCGGACACGTTGAGAAAGTTGAGGATGATGTGTTTGTTTTTATGGATCCAAATAAAAGGATGGACGGACAAATGTCCTTTCACAATGAAAGTGTAAATGAGCGAGGTGATCAAACTCGGACTTCCCCAAACATGTGGCTGAGGAACACAATGTAGCCATAGCTATAAGGCTGCCTTGTATGTATATTGGAAATTAAAATGAAATTAATTAGGAAATACATTTTCATATATTGAAGTCAATATATCTTGATATATTACAAAATATTAACAATCCACACCATATATCTTAAACATCGCACATATCTAACATCTGAACAGGAAGTAATCATAAAGACACCTACTTTAAAAAAATATATATATATATATAAAGCAGCAATAGTTTGTATATTGTTCAATATCTAGAGGATACATCTCTAAAGTATACAGGTAGATATGTTCATGTCCATTTTTTTCTCTGAGATATCAAGAAAAATTAAAACTGTTCTAACCTGTGATGCGAGTTAAAGGTGCCGTGTGTACGATTTGGTGAGATCCAGAGTTGAAGTTCCATGTTGTATCCATCCCCTCATGCAGGAGAACCTATATGGAACTTGTCCTGCATGCTCGGAAGGGTGGCATGCAACTTCACCACTAGATGTCGCCAAATCGTGCAAATCTTTACACCGCACCTTTGACGTGAAATGTCTCAAGGTCATCATACAGTGGATGTATTCATGTGTTCATGTCATGTTTTCTCTGAATGTGATCTCACTGTGTCATGGTTTCCCCAAAACATTGGTCGCAGGTCTTCGAAGACCAGAAGCAGGTTCGGCGATCAGGAGACAGCTGTCCTCTCCAGTCGGCCCAGGTCAGCCTCATCATTATCTGTCTCTCTCTCTCTCACACACACACACACACAGTGACAAACAGGTAGGCTATAGGTGGGACTGACAGGGAATGTGGGTCAAGGGCGGGGGGGGGGGGGGGGGGCAGGGAAAAATTTTTTTTTGGGGGGGGGGGGGGGGGGGGTCAAGGAAAGATTCTTTGTTGGAGCAAGAATCCAAGGGGAGCGCTTTAAGTCTGACCCTGTAGTCCGCACCTATAAGCCCCTGTGATCCCGCGACCCCGGGGTCGCCACTAATCCCGCCCCCGTCAAGCATCTCGGCTAACATTCCTCGGAAGATGGCCGCTCGCTCCCTTGTCATCATAGGCACATCTTCGCATTCTTGTTTTCACTCTCCTCCGAGATGAAACCAGAGGAGAATGAAGGCATGTAAACATCATCTCCCTTTGTTGATGTGATCACGCTGCGATGCCGCCGCCTTCAGCTCGCCTCAAAATGAAACCGCCGGAGCCCCTCCGAGACCTGAAGCTCTCCTCTGTCCCCCCACCTCTCCCTCCACCTCCCCCCCTTCTCCTTCCTGCCTGTTTCTCATTGCTACAAACAGCTTTTAACAGGGTTCAGCCGGCCCCGCCCGACAGGACCCCAACCATGAGCCAGGCCAACCCCAGTAAGTATCTCCAGATCCTCACACACACACACACACACACACACACACGGATGTAGAAATGTGGATGGGTCTTGATCAAACAGAGGAAGCCGTAAAAGTGTGGTGGACAGTGTTATCTCAAGCTGCACTAATGTTTACCCTCTGTGGGACGTTTCAACGCAAAGCCCGTCCTCCATCAACGCTTCAAGGTACTTTCACCGCGCCCGGCACCAGACACCCTGGCGGGAAGTGCGTGGATACGCCTCGGAGACCTGTGACCACGCCGAGCCATCGCCGCCCCCCCCCCCCCCCCCCCCCCCCCCCCCCCCCGACCCCCCCGGGCCCGCACGCCCCCCCCCCCCCCCACACACACACACACACCCCCGATCCATCTCTATGGGCCATATCTCCTGGCCGTCTGTGACGGCGGCCACCAGATAAGAGCACGATGAGATGGCGGCTCTGTCAGTGCTGTAATAAGCTCTTATGACAGATCCCATCTGGTCTGGCCTCCTCGTCTGCCTTGTAAATGCTTTGCAGAGAGGGAGAGAGAGATGAAAGCCGCAGCAGAAGCAGCAGCAGCAGCAGCAGCAGCAGCAGCAGCAGCAGCAGCAGCGGCCCCGTGTTGATCCCCAAGAGAGAGAGAGAGAGAGAGAGAGAGATGCCCGGTCCAGTCCGCAGAACTGCAGGATCTGGGTCAGGAATAGAACTCTCTCTCGCCCTCTCTCTCTCTCGCTCTCTCTCTCTCTCTCGCTCTCTCGCCCTTCAAACCCAGTGAGGTTTGGCTCACGGTGGAATGCGCTCCTGTTTTTGCGTCTGTGGAATGTAAAACCACGGGAGCCTTCGAATAAGAGGAATAAGCTCTGTCTGTTTCAATGAGATGCTCCTCGGAGGCAGCGAGCCTCCTTCATCCCGCTGCATAGAAACGCACGCTAATAGAAGAGAAGGGAGCCGCCGCCGCCGGACAATATGAGATTTGATTCATCCCCTTAGAGAAATTCTCTATGCGTGAGGTCAGGGGTCAGGGGTCAGAGGTCAGGGGTCAGGGGTCAGG